>WNWK01008381.1:20000-85090 GCA_009830355.1 Cherax destructor | reverse complement strand
ATCAACCAGATAACTGCGGCAGCATATGGGCGTCTGGCAAACCTAAGATTAGCGTTCCGTTACCTTAACAAGGAATCGTTCAAGACACTGTATACCGTGTACGTCAGGCCCATACTAGAATATGCAGCACCAGTCTGGAACCCACACCTGGTCAAGCACGTAAGGAAACTAGAGAAAGTGCAAAGGTTTGCGACAAGGTTAGTTCCACAACTCAGGGGTCTGTCTTATGAAGAAAGGTTGAGGAAATAGGACTAACAACACTGGAGGAAAGAAGGGTCAGAGGAGACATGATAACGACATACAAAATACTGCGGGGAATTGACAAGGTAGATAGTGACAGGTTGTTTCAGAGAGGGAACACAGATACAAGGGGACACAACTGGAAGCTGAAGACTCAGATGAGTCAAAGGGATGTCAGGAAACATTTCTTCAGCCACAGAGTAGTCAGGAAGTGGAATGGACTAGAGAAAGATATAGTGGAGGCAGGAACCATACATAGTTTTAAGACAAGGTATGATAAAGCTCATGGAGCAGGGAGAGCAGAGACCCAGTAGCAGACAGCGAAGAGGCGGGGCCAGGAGCTGAGACTCGACCCCTGCAACCACAATTAGGTGAGCACAATTAGGTGAGCACACACACATAGCTTATGTATACAGGGCAACAGAGGGATCTGGAAAGACTGCAGGCTTGGTCCAGCAACTGGCTCCTGGAGTTCAACCTCACAAAGTGCCAAGTCATGAAGATCGGGGACAAGTAAATAAGACCGCGGACAGAGTACAGTCTAGGGGGCCAAAGACCACGAACCTCACTCAAAGAAAAGGATCAACCAAATATCTGCTGCAGCATATGGACGACTAGCGAACCTAAGAATAGCGTTCCGACACCTCAGTAATGAGTCGTTCTGCACTCTGTATGTACGTCAGGCCCATACTCGAGTATGCAGCTCCAGTTTGGAACCCACACCTGGCCAAGCAAGTCTGGAAACTAGAAAAAAGTGCAAAGGTTTGCAACGAGACTAGTCCCGGAACTAAGGAACATGTCCTACGAGGAGAGGTTAAGGTAACTCGACCTTACGACACTGGAGGACAGGAGAGATAGGGGACACATGATAACGACATATAAAATACTGAGAGGAATTGACAAAGTGGACAGAGACAGGATGTTCCAGAGATGGGACACAACAACAAGGGGTTACAATTGGAAGTTGTAGACTCAGATGAGTCAGAGAGATGTTAGGAAGTATTTCTTCAGTCACAGAGTTGTCAGAAAATAGAATAATCTGAAAAGTGAGGTAATGGAGGCAGGTTCCATACATAAGTTTAAGAAGAGGTATGATAAAGCTCATGGAGCAGGGAGAGTGTGGACCTAGTGGCGACCAGTGAAGAGGCGGGGCTAGGAGCTATGGCCCGACCCCTGCAACCACAATTAGGTGAGTACACCCACACACCCCCATGTCGTCGATGGGATTATTCCGGGGGGAATGAGAGGTAATCCTTACCGGAGCTGCAGTGGTCTTTGATCCCTCATTACCCAGGCCTTTCTCGAACTATTTAACGTGGTGACATCCAATTTACTGGCCCATCTCCCGCTCCTCCTGGGGTTGTCCCCTGTGGGTGCTGCTGAGCCGGGCCACCTAGGTCAGACCGGCATTTTTTGCTTCTTCTTCTTCTTTCTTCTTCTTCTTCTTCTTCTTCTTCTTCTTCTTCTTCTTCTTCTTCTTCTTCTTCTTCTTCTTCTTCTTCTTCTTCTTCTTCTTTGTTTCCGTTATATCTTACCAAGAAAGAACTCGAAAAAAAATTAATTCAGGTTGAACAGAATCGAATTTAGGAAGGATGTTGATGTGTGGAACAAGCTGCAAGTAGCGTCATTGTAGTTCATACCTTGGGTAGCTGCTAAGGCGACACTAAATGAAGGGTAGCTTTAATAGCTACAATGTTTCACCACCGCCATTCAACTTAACGGAAAAAAAGTCATTATCAGTTACACAGAGAATGTGAGATTGAGGTCAGTCGGAAGATCAGGAAGTGAAGCCTCAGAGAAGCATTGCAGGAGGTCTACTGGCCTACGATATGTTTTAAGTTTGCGTTGGTCTTACTACTACTACTACTACTACTACTACTCCTATTACTACTACTGCTGCTACTACTACTACTACTACTACAATTACTACTACTATTACTACTAATAACAATAATATAATAATCATAATCTGTGTTTCTACAAGTACATGTACAAGGTATACAGACCTAGCAGACATCAATGACATACTACTATATAGAAGCCCCTTGTTAAGCAGAGCATTTCAGGCAAATTAGGTCAATTTTGTCCCAGGATGCGACCCACACTAGTCAACTAACACCCGGGTATCTATTTACTGATATGTGAACATGGATAGCAGGCGTCTAAAGGAAAGACATCCTAATGTTTTCATCCGTACCGGGGATCGAACCGTGGACCTCATGTGAGTGCCCTACCAACCGAGCTATGGGACACCCAAGTCAATAAGAAAGTCCTAATGTTTCCGTTCATACCGGACCTCAGTGTGCTAGCTGAGTGCGCTTGCAATAGAGCTAAGGGTGATGTCTGCAACCCAGGTGAAGATGCCACTATTCTGGTTAGTGGTGGTGGATAATTTAATAGTTGAAGATTCCAAACATCTGTATTTGTTTCTGTCATGCTCATATAACAACATTGTAGGTTTATCCCACACCATGATGTGGTCGTGGGAGTTGTAGTGTTGTACACAAGCATTATGTATGTTATTCTACATGCTTGTGCTCTTGTAAGTGCGTATGAAGGGGAATTAGACACATGTGCAGCATCTGGGTATCTATACTTTATAGACACTTCGCCAAGCAGGACCTAGAAGATTAGGTAATCAGTCATTCAGTATTTCGTACTGAAGTCTTCTATTGTCTTCTCTATATAATTCTGCAAGACTCAGAGACTCATACTCTACAGTCTTTCATTTATGTCCCTGTTTTTGCACTGTTGAAACCACTGGTGGGAGAAACGTCTACTTAATAGAGATACCCTGATGTCGCACATTTGTCTAATTAATCAGTAGTGTACAGCATTGATGTACTGATGTGTGTGATAAAACTTCTGAAGGTTTTAACAATGTAGACCTTGTCGCATCCTCCACAAGGGAAAGTGTAAACCCTAGTGTTTATGATTGTAGTGTTAACGTTTTCGGTTTGACTGTTTGACTTGGGGATTCTCCCCATGTCTCTGATTATGCTGTAAAATTGCAATAAAGTAATATCGTAGAATTACCGACAAAATATTAGGTAAAGAGACACATGCGCAACTAATGTAACCTTTTATTGAGGCAGCGTTTCTCATTACAAAGCTCCTGGAGAGCGAAACGTTTCCGCAATAAAATGTCGCATGAGTTGAACATGTGTTATTTTACCTAACGTCTCTGGTTAGACTGGAAGAAACTACAGCTACATCAATAATGGTTTTACGAAGGATAGGAGAGACTTTGTTAGCTGTGGTTTATGTAGTTAAGACAAGTCTGCCCTCAGTGTGAGGTCTGGCTGTGTTTTGTATCTGAGTGGCCGGTCGTTTACAGTGAGTCTATAAAGAGGGAATTTAAAGCTCATGAAAGACCTCTCTAAGTATTCTTGTTCAGCATAAGCCAGTAGACCTGTTTAATGTGTGGTGTGTGTGTGTGTGTGTGTGTGTGTGTGTGTGTGTGGTGCCTGAGGGTCACCTACACAGGCTAGACATGCAAGTGTTTGCTGCAGGTTCTTAAAGACGATGATAACGAAAGATGGGCGTAGATATGCGTCTTAGATGACAGCGGGGAGAGGGATGCAAGGGATATATAAGAGGAGAAGAAGAGAGGAGAGAAGAATAGTGGCTACAAGAGAAAAGGAGACGAAAGGGGAAGAGAACAGTGGAGACGAGAGGAGAGGAAACGTGAGAAAATGACAAACTAGAGAAAAAAGAAGACAAAAAGAAGATTAATATTGAGGGACAGAGAAGAAGAGATGAAGAAGGGTGGATGAAAAGACACTCGAATGGCTGGGACTTGAAAGTTAATATGACAAATTAATAAGATCCTTAAGAATTATGAAAAAGAGAGTTGTAGGATGTTCCTTCACAAAGAGCTCCAAGCGTAGATCTTGTACGTTTTGAACAACACTCTGCTTGCAGGACCCATGATTCACCTGCTGTAATGCATGCAATATTCTCGGTAAGTGTATTGCACAGTATTTCAGTGTATGTGACTGTGTTTCACAGTATTTCAGTGTATGTGACTGTGTTTCACAGTATTTCACAGTATTCCATATTTTGCAAGATTCTACAGTATTTCACAGTATTCCACAGTGTATCACAGTATTTCACAGAAGGCTTCAGAAACTTGTTCAGGATAAAAGTACATAAGATTAGACACTGAAAGAAAAATATTTTAAATTTAGATGTAAAATATATTTAGCAATAATTTATATATACAGTGAACCCTCGGTTTTCGTTGAAAATTCTTTCCAGAATGCTGTTTGAGTGCTGTTACCTAACGAATATTTTATATATATATATATATATATATATATATATATATATATACATTATTATATAATATGGTACAAAAGATTTGAGAGATACATTGTTGATATAAAGATGGCATATACAGTACACGAGGTGTGAGAGATACATGTCTAGTACATATTGTTACATGTTTGTCACTGATTATAATGCGAAAATCTCATCTAGCTCTTCCGAGCTGGGGCGCGTGCCCAGAATACAGCATGCATTACCCCTCTGAACAGCAGAGCTGAGTCGCTGGAACAGAAAACTAGCCGCCCTGAGATCCCTAGTTACCCTGTTGAGTCTTTTGCCCAGCTCCTTGAGGAACTTAGATGCACTCTTTTTCCATGAGCCAAGGGTCTCTGAGCCTATGGGAACAAACATATAATGATGGGCAAGTTCTCCATATTTTCTCGACTTCTGGGACTCCCTGAAGGTGGCAGCTGCCCCTCCTTCCTCCCTGGTGTATTGGAGATAGGTATCAGCCAAGGTAGATGCACATGTGTAGTCCCACACCACCTGCTTGCCGTCTGTCCAGGCTTGAAGGGTGATACCACCTGGACGCTTTTGGCTGCCATCAGATCTGCATAGTTGGGGTGGTTCCCTTACTGCTGGGCATCCGGCTGTTGTGAGGCTCCTCTTGATAATGTTATAAACCTCTTCATGTCTTGCAACCTTTCCCTCGGATTTACGACACACAAGACCATGGTACCCGAATCGGTCTGCTGCTTCACTGCCACAAATACACCTGTGTTCGGCGAGAATAGGGGCGGCAAGTCGAAGGGCAACACCAATGCGGATGGTCTGTGGGTCGAGGCGTGTGCCAAGGCTGGAGTTGAGAACAGCCAAAAGAAAATCCCCTGCATGAGGAGCTCTCACTGCAAGGAGGCGGGCTCTATCCTTCCCTGACACACTCTGAAGCATTGCTGAGGCTATATTCTCTACTATTGGGCCATCCCAGTGCGACTCTTTGTAGTTGTTGGAGGAGCAGGCCTGGTTTCAGAGCCTGTTAGATTATCCCAGATCCTGACTCCATCAACGAACTTTTGGTCATGGATTCCAATCGTGTCCCTAAGATGTTCAGGGATAATTGCTGCTACAAGCCCTCTGGATGCAATGCATGAAGACAGGAAAGCAGGTAGAGCAATCTGAGATGACTTGCGGACACCAATGCCTCCTAGTCTGACTGGGAGTGTAGCTTGGTCCCACTGCCCATCTTCTAGAGTAAGGTTAAGTACTTTAGTAAAGATCTGCCTCAGGATACTGTCATATTCGTGCAGTATAGGGTTATCATATGAAGGGGCACATCTTAGGAAATATGTCAACCTGGGCAGACTCAAGCATTTTGTGAGAAGGTACAAGGCATCATGGGTGTCAAGATTGCCTATTCGTTGTTCCATTCTCCTCAATTCTTCCAGTTTCTTCCTGAGAATTGTGTCAATGGCATCGCTTCCCAAAGGTGCTCCAAGCAAGACACTATTAGTAGGGGCAATGACTGTTGCTCCTGGTAGTTTTGATATCACTGCATCTATCACTTGTTGATTGACTGAGATGATTTCACATTTGGATGGATTCAGGATGAGACCCATTTCCTGTCCCCGTGTCATCACCTGTGTAAGATCATCTAGAAGGGACTCCTTTCTACCTGCTAGTGTGCCATCATCCAGGAACCAGATGTTTAGCTCACTGGTCAGTCTTACTGTGATTTCCCTAACTGCTATACAGAAGAGAAATGGTGCGAGAGGCAAGCGAAAATTTGTGTATGTAATAATTTCGCAAATATCATTCTGAACCTAACGAAAAAAATATATTTCATCGTGTTTGTTTATTATTAAATTATTGTAAAGTTATCTTAAATATATTTAGTTGGATTAGGCTAAATGTTATAATAAGGTTAGGTAAGTTTTCTAAGGTTCTTTTGGTACAAAATTATTAATTTTTACATTAAACGTATAAGATATTTTTTTTAGAAAAGAGTTAATTTTAAATGAGTTCTTGCTAATTGACCAGTTTTACCTATTCGGCACGATATATATAATATATATATATATATATATATATATATATATATATATATATATATATATATATATATATATATATATATATATATATATATATATATGTTCCAACCAAACGAACATATCAGACCAAACTATCATACCAGACCGAACCAATATGCTGGACCAAACAAGTGAAGGTCGTGGTCCTGCATGAACCACTATTCTCCGGGGGAAAAAAACAGGTAAAACGAGGTCATTAAACCAGTTCTTAAAAAAATAAAATTCTGGAATAAGGCGATTAACTTGTCATAGTTTGAACTGAATACTTTAAAGTCATTATATTGATATTTTCTTCTCACAGGTTTTTCCAAGAAGGATTATACTATTCTGGTTTTTACTTCCCCGTAACGTAAAGTTTTTTTTGGGGGGGTTTAAGTAGGTGTGTGTACTCACCTATTTGTACTCACCTATTTGTGGTTGCAGGGGTCGAGTCATAGCTCCTGGCCCCGCCTCTTCACTGATTGCTACTAGGTCCTCTCTCTCCCTGCTCCATGAGCTTTATCAAACCTAGTCTTAAAACTATGTATGGTTCCTGCCTCCACTATGTCGCTTTCTAAGCTATTCCACTTCCTGACAACTCTATGACTGAAGAAATACTTCCTAACATCCCTTTGACTCATAGGAGTCTTCAACTTCCAATTATGACCCCTTGTTTCTGTGTCCCCTCTCTGGAACATCTTGTCTCTGTCCACCTTATCTATTCCTCGCAGTATTTTATATGTCGTTATCATGTCTCCCCTAACCCTCCTGTCCTCTAGTGTCGTCAGGCCGATTTCCCTTAACCTTTCTTCGTAGGACAATCCCTTAGCTCTGGGACTAGTCTTGTTGCAAACCTTTGCACTTTCTCTAATTTCTTGACGTGCTTGACCAGGTGTGGGTTCCAAACCGGTGCTGCATACTCCAGTATGGGCCTGACGTATATGGTATACAGAGTCTTGAATGATTCCTTAGTGAGGTATTGGAACGCTATTCTTAGGTTTGCCAGCCGCCCGTATGCTGCAGCAGTTATCTGATTGATGTGTGCCTCAGGAGATGTGCTCGGTATTATACTCACCCCAAGATCTTTTTCTTTGAGTGAGGCTTGCAGTCTTTGGCCACCTAGACTATACTCTGTCTGCGGTCTTCTTTGCCCTTCCCCGATATTCATGACTTTACATTTGGCAGGGTTAAATTCAAGGAGCCAGTTACTGGACCAGGCTTGCAGCCTGTCCAGGTCTCTTTGTAGTCCTGCCTGATCCTCGACTGATTTTATTCTTCTCATTAACTTCACATCATCTGCAAACAGGGACACTTCTGAGTCTATCCCTTCCGTTATGTCATATGTGTGTGTGTGTGTGTGTGTGTGGGCCACAGTGCCGGAAACAGCTGGCAGGAACGACACACGAGGGCCACGACCAGCAGGAGTACACACACAGGAAGGTGTAACATTACCCTTAACAAGAGGGAATAATTCATGCGGTCTCGCCCGCCCAGGAACCCGATACTCTCCAATAATTATATAATTATTCCGCTAATTAGATTATTGGTCCGCCCACCGGCTGGCGGAGCCTCACCGGGGGGGGGGGAGTATTTTTTTTGGTATTTCTGGTTTTGCATCTATAGTTGTAAGAAGACTATGATAATGATGGTGATGATGATGGAGACGATGATTATAATGATAACGATGATAATGATGACAGTGATGATGATGATGATAATGACAGTGATGATGATGATATTGATGAAGACGACGATAATAAATAATGATAACGATGATAATAATGATGACAGTGATGATATGAAGGCGATGATAATAATGACGATGATAATGATGACAGTGATGATGATATTGATGAAGACGACGATAATAAATAATGATAACGATGATAATAATGATGACAGTGATGATATGAAGGCGATGATAATAATGACGATGATAATGATGACAGTGATGATGATATTGATGAAGACGACGATGATAATGATAACGATGATAATGATAACGATGATAATAATAATGACAGTGATAATGATATTATTAGGTCTTAATTTTAAATTTTAAATTGTTATAATCTTCAGGTTTGCGTGCGATTATTATTATTATTATTATTTAGTGTATATTTAAGGTCACTCTTTGTTGGTATGTTTATCACAGACTCTTCCTACTACTACTACCATTACTACTACTACTATTACAACTACTACTACCATTACTACTACTACTATTACTACTACTACTACTGCAAGTCACATGACCTGTTCTAAGCGGCTAGAAAAATCTTGGGGCTGGCTATTATATCTTCTAATTTCATAATACTTGACATCTAAAAACCCTCCTACCCCATATGGGGGGAGGGGGATGGTGGTGGTGCAGGGTTGGCACCGACCGTTGGCCCCACATTCTGAGAGAAGCTGCGGTCGGTGACAGACCCGCACTGTGCTACTCTGAGAAAACTTCCCCCTGCTTCAGTTGCTACTCTTGCAACATTGCATAGCTCCTGATGAAGCACTGAGAAGTGTGAAAGTACTTGAGCTAAAGATTTCCACCCCCCTTGGCTTGCCTTGATTATGTATAATAATCCCTAGAGGGATTAGTACTAAACTTGTACACGAGAGTCACTCCATACGAAAGCAAAAGACTCGGCAGACGATGCAACATCCCCCCAATGAAAAGCATGGGAGAGACAACACAATAAGTGTCAGGGGCTCAAGACTGTTCAACTGCCTCCCAGCATACATAAGGGGGATTACCAATAGACCCCGGCTGTCTTCAAGCAGGAATTGGACAGGCACCTAAAGTCGGTACCTGACCATCCGGGCTGTGGTTCGTACGTTGGACTGCGTGCGGCCAGCAGTAACAGCCTGGTTGATCAGGCCCTGATCCACCATGAGGCCTGGTCACAGACCGGGCCGCGGGGGCGTTGACTCCCAGGAACTCTCTCCAGGTAAACTCCAGGTAATATATATATATATATATATATATATATATATATATATATATATATATATATATATATATATATATATATATATATATATATATATATCGTGCCGAATAGGCAAAACTTGCCTATTCGGCCTAGGAAAGGTTGGAGGGAGGGGGTAAAGGAGGTTTTGTGTGCGAGGGGCTTGGACTTCCAGCATGCATGCGTGTGCGTATTTGATAGGAGTGAATGGAGACAAATAGTTTTTAATACTTGACGTGCTGTTGGAGTGTGAGCAAAGTAACATTTATGAAGGGATTCAGGGAAACCGGCAGGCCGGACTTGAGTCCTGGAGATGGGAAGTACAGTGCCGGCACTCTGAAGGAGGGGTGTTAATGTTGCAGTTTTATAACTGTAGTGTAAAGCACCCCTCTGGCAAGACAGTGTTGGAGTGAATGATTATGAAAGTTTTTCTTTATCGGGCCACCCTGCCTTGGTGGGAATCGGCTGATGTGTTAATAAAAAATAAAAAATAAATATAGTGATAGGTAAGAAGGTAAATATTTCTTTAATTTGTGAAGAAATGACACTGATTTGAGAGTACGCTTTCATTTGAACCACGTTTCACCGTAGTTGTTGCAAGAGAAGGTAGTTCTGCGTCCCGCCTAGTTATCACCGTGGTCGGTAGTTCACTCTAGAGAACAACCTCTTCATCATTTACTACGTTGTTGTTCTGTAGTTTCTTGGCAGCTGTTCTCATTTGTTTCATTCAGTTATATTTATTGTTTTCATTTATCACAAGTCATTTTGCGTGTATGAGTCAGACATTGATTATGGTCTGTACTTCATTTACCTTCTCTACTGCTTCCTCCTTCTGTTCCTCTTACTCCTTCTCCTCCTCCTTGTCATCGTCGTCATCCTCCTCTTCCTCCTAAGCTCTCAGAATATCATGAATAAACCTCTTAGGAGATATTATGTTGTTTACACATCAATCGACTTTACCCTGTCACACGTCTTTAAATGGCACTACCACCTGGCACTACCACCTGGCACTACCACCTGGCACTTTTACAGGTGTTCCTGGGCACTATTACTACATTCCTGGCACCACCACCACCAACAATAACCTTGTCAACAAAAGCAACAGAAATCTGTCAGCTGGAAAGTGAGAGAGGTGGCACCAGTGCCACCTTGCACGAGGCAAGGTGACACGGAAGAAGCACTCTGAAAGAAGAAAAAAATAAATCCAGAGATTCTCCAGCCATACATTCCATGCCACTGAGTCAACTTGATTTACTCTCCAGTTACACGCGTCGAGACTCGTGTTCAACTCCCTCATTCTCTTCCCATATCTCCAACTTTATGGTATCTTTCTTCAGACCGTACGTATCGAAGAATTAGCTATAATAACCCTCAGTTCACGCTGGATAGAGTTTCTGGTTTAAAGCTGAGCCTTGAGGTGTCCGTGATGAGTGAAGTATGTACACAGAAATGGTTGATTGATTATTAGGATTTAAAGCCGTTCCACTACACGAGGGTCATTAAGGCTGCATGTTACCCGTTTACCACCACGCAACACTAATCCCTAAATGATTAAGGTTAACACTCAGTGTGTAAGTACTGAGCATACCTTAAGTATCCTGTACACAGATATAGTTGGTTAATGGGGGTAAAACCTATCGACTTCGAGTGTCATTAAGGCTATATGTCGCCTGCTCACCATTGATCAAGAAGTGTATATCGTGAACACAAAAAATGATCAATTAGCTTTGAAAAGACATCGTTGAAGGACTTGTATACAAGTGCAAAGTAAACACATGTAAATGAAGGATCTGATAGATAAAAGTGGAATATCCTATTAGGATGCACTATACTGTAGGGGCCTTTTTATATATTGGATGAAAATCTAGCTCCGGTAGGAGAGCGGATGCTTAACCAGTCGACGGGTCACTGAACAAGACCTTCGCCAAGAAAGACTGCGATGTTTCCTGCCAAACAAAACACCATCAATATAAGTGGTCAATAGACCCAAGTAGCGCACGGAATAGATGATTCTGGAAGCTGAAATTATCTGTATCAGCTTGAAATCTTTGAGTCAGCTCATGCACAGCACAAGTTCCAAACGCGTTATTTGAAAGATGATTCAGCACAAGAGAAGAAAACTATAGATTAATATCTGTGAAGCTGCCACAACTTCAAAACTCAAGACAACATGTCAAAAATAGTTCGAAATTCTAAATTACACGACGCTCAGATTGGTTGGGGTAATTAAAAAAAAAAACAGGTTTTGTGTATCTTTAAAATTTTCTCCTTTGTCTCTACAGTTTTAAATAACAAACTGATTTGTTCCATATTTTCGCACATTTTCTGTAAAAAGAAGAAAAAAAACAAATATTACTTTGTGAAGCCTTTTGTGTCTGATAACATCGAAGAAAATTTTGTTTAGTCTTCCAACAGTCTTCCCAGGATGTATAATCTGCTCCTGTGACTAATTATAAGATCATGTTACAATTGTTCTAATTAATGTATGGTCACTCTGCTAGTTAGTGAAAAAAAATTTAGTGTTTTTTTTTTTAAAACATTTGTTCAGTGTCTCTGATGTGTTTCGTGGATTGCAATATGTTTCGTGGGCTTCAGTGGGGTTCTTGTGGTTCTTGGATGACTTCGATGTGCTCGGTGGACGTCAATATCTTACGGGAACACCGATGTCCTTCGGTAGTTCCGGCGCGTGCTTCGTATCGTTAGCCCGCTGGAAAGTCCAGCTGCAACCACGTCTGGGTTTCTTCAGAGTGTGATGGGTTTTTCTTTGCGCCAAGACAGGAATATAAATCAGCCACAGAGCGAGAAAGAGCATGCCACTTGCATACTTCACAGTGGGGAGTACGTTTTCGCGTTGTAAATCTTCCCTTTGTAGTGTATAGGAGTGTTTAATTATCTAGCTGTGGCTTGGTAATTACACTCAAACATGCAAGACAGAGAGAGAGAGAGAGAGAGAGAGAGAGAGAGAGAGAGAGAGAGAGAGAGAGAGAGAGAGACTCCTAACAAAAAACCATTTCCCCGAGCCTTCCTAAGGAAAGAAACCATGAATATGTATTCACAATCTTCCCATACAGTCAGTCTAATTTGTTTTGATTGTGCTCAAAATTGGCTAAACTTTTCATGCATAGTAAAAGAGTGGAACTGCTCTATTTCCCGGTCCTCTCTGTCCACTCGTTCGTTGAGTAGTTAGTAGTCATCCAATTTTACTCAAACTGACTCACGAAACTCACTTGCATGCTAGTTTATTACTGGCTTGCAATGGGTTTCAATCCCATCTGTTCCGCAATTTACACACCTAGGTGCAACTAAAATGGTAAGGAGGGGCGAGTTTTGGTTAATAGCCCTTACATGTATATATATATATATATATATATATATATATATATATATATATATATATCGTGCCGAATAGGTAAAACTGTTCAGTTAGCAAGAACTCAGTGTGGCCCGATAAAGAAAAACTTTTACCATTCACTCCATCACTGTCTTGCCAGAGGTGAGCTTACACTACAGTTATAAAACGGCAACAGTAACACCCCTCCTTCAGAGTGCCGGCACTTTACTTCTCATCTCCAGGACTCGAGTCCGGCCTACCATTTTCCCTGAATCCCTTCATAAATATTACCCTGCTCACAGTCCAACAGCACGTCAAGGACTAAAAACCATTTCCTCCATTCGCTCCTATCTAACACGCTCACGCATGCTTGCTGTAAGTCCAAGCCCCTCTCACACAAAACCTCTTTACCTCCTCCCTCCAACCTTTCTAGGCCAACCCCTACCCCGCCTTCCCTCCACTACAGATTTATACACTCTCGAAGTCATTTTATTTTGTTCCATCTCTCTACATGTTCGAACCACCTCAACAACCCCTCCTCAACCCTCTGGATAATAGTTTTGGTAATCCCGCACCTCCTCCTAATTTCCAAACTACGAATTCTCTGCATTTTTATTGACACCACACATTGCCCTCAGACATGACATCTCCACTGCCTCCAGCCTTCTCCTTGTTGCAACATTCACCACCCATGCTTCACACCCATATATATATATATATATATACATATATGTTGTGCCGATTAGGTAAAACTGGTCAATTAGCAAGAACTCATTTAAAATTAAGTCCTTTCTAAAATTTTCTCTTATACGTTTAAAGATATATTTTTTTCATTTATGTTAATGTAAAAAATTATAATTTTGTACCAAGAGAAACTTTGAAAACCTACCTAACCTTATTACAACAAGCGCAATTTAATTTAGCCTAACCCAACTAAATATATTTTAGATACGTTAACATTAATTTAATAATAAACAAACACAATGAAATATATTTTTTTCGTTATGTTCAGAATGATTTTGGCGAAATTATTGCATACACAAATTTTCGCTTGTCTTATATGGCAAGAAGAGCATTGCTATTTAAGCCAAAATCGCAAGTTTTACCTAATCGGCACGACATATATATATATATATATATATATATATATATATATATATATATATATATATATATATATATATATATATATATATATATATATACATAATTAAATGATGGGGTCCACCACTGGTGCTAATTGTGGTACCCATAACCTCGGAGAAGAAGTGGATAAAAAGGCTTCGAGGAAGAATATTTTGATTTCTTCCTGAAGCCATTTGAATATTCCACTTCCCCTACTACCCATTTTTTCATTTTTTACCAATAGGCATATTTCAATACATAATATGGTACCAAAACTTTGAGAAATACATTGCTGTTATAAAGATGGCATACACAGTACATGACGTTTGAGAAATGCATTTCTAGTACATATTACTACGTGTTTGTTACTGATACGGTAGGCATTACCTCTCTGAACAGCAGCGCTGAGTCGCTGGAACAGAAAACTAGCCGCCCTGGGATCCCTAGTTACCCTGATGAGTCTTTTGCCTAGCTCCTTGAGGAACTTAGATGCACTCTTTCCCCACAAACTAATAATTAAGTAGTGAAGTGATACATTACTGTATGGAAATTAGTTTCTTTTCCCTACTATGGTCATTTATTTACATGGTGTTTTTATGAGTAATTCAAAGACACATTTCTCACAGTGAGGCCTTTTATCAAGTCATGATTTGAGAGAAACGTTGTCTTGTTAACGGCTTGCACTGTTCTCTCAATAAATTTTGTCTTAAATGCTGATTTTTTTTTGAGGGGGGAATAAAGAATAAAGTTGAAAAGTAGTGTATTATCTATAAATTATTAATTGGAGAACCTCACAATTTATTTTGAATAGAAGACTCTTGAGTTTAATAGAACTAAATAAATCAAAATAGATTTTTTTGAAAAAAAAAATATATAAAATAAATTTTGTTTTGTTGGGAATATATAGAATTTTAAATTGAATTGAACTGCGGAAGAAAAGGTAAATTTTTCAAACTCATGAATGGGATGGTTTTAGATAGACAGGTGGAGGATGACGTGAGATAGACAGGTGGAGGATGACGTGAGATAGACAGGTGGAGGATGACGTGAGATAGACAGGTGGAGAATAACGTAAGATAGACAGTTGGAGGATAACGTGAGACAGACAGTTGGAGGATAACGTGAGACAGACAGGTGGAGGATTACTTGAAACCGAAGAATCTGGTGCTTGGCCTTGAGGCCGCCAAGTGAAGCAGCTCCTCGGCTATAATGACCCACTTATTCATTTCTTAAAAGTGATCTTCAGTTGGAGTCAGAGCCACTTGGACGGTCATCCAAGACTCTCCTCTGACACCCCGAACTGAAAGACTCCCACGAATATTCAATAAAACTCTCCCACCCTCCAACCAAAAAAAAAATGTGGAAAATGTTGCAAGGGGCACAGGTGTTTTGCAGGTAATGTGACGTCTAGCTTGGAGTGGTTACCAGTGTAAGACTGCAGGTATTGCCCACAGGTATTTTAGAAGGACCAAGTTTTGCGCTTTGCTTTGTGCTGTTTTATCCAGTCATCTCTTGACTTAATAAAGCTTCTACCCAGAGCGAAATGTAGTCTGTACTAGAGCTTTGCTCTGCGCCAAGTGTCTTTTCTGTTTGTGGCATCAGTGACACTAGATGGCACCAAACATCATGCTCAACTAGCAGCACCGCCGATCAAAGCATCATGCTCAGCTACCAGCACCGTCGATCAAAGCCTCATGCTCAACTAGCAGCACCGCCGATCAAAGCATCATGCTCAGCTACCAGCACCGTCGATCAAAGCATCATGCTCAACTACCAGCACCGCCGATCAAAGCATGCTCAGCTAACATCACCGCTGATCAAAGCATCATGCTCAGCTACCAACACCTCCGATCAAAGCATCATGCTCAGCTACCAGCACCGCTGATCAAGGCATCATGTCCAACTTCCAGAAATTCGCAATTAATACCGCAGATTCTCAGCTTCATCGACGAGGAGTTAGCGGCTTCATCGACTGAAGGATCAGCGGTCAGCCTATGTGTACACAATGCCTCATCAGCAGGGGCTCGTGGCAGCTCTCTCTCTCAAACAGTTAATCAAAGTTTTCGGTTCAACAGGTTACGCGGCCGCCGTTAACAGACGGATGGTTGGATTACAGTAGGTCGAACAAATGAAGTGCTTCTTGGAACTGTCTCAGAGCTGACTGGAGCAGATAAATGACTGGGCGGTCGTTCTAAATTAGTTCAAACAACTGCGGTTCTCCGGAAACTTCCTCACCGCTGGATTAGCCTGATTAATGACGGTTGGTTGCAACTCACGAAAGCTTAATAACACGATTGCAAACAATTCGCAAAAAGGCTGGAGTTCGAACCCATGGCAAGTGAATGCTAAAACTCTGAGGCCAGTGCTTGGGCCTCTGAGTTTTAGGACTGTCCTCAGAGATTTAGGACTGTCCTCTGAACTTTAAGACTGGCCTCTGAGCTTTAGGACTAATCTTTGAGCTTTAGAACTGTCCTCTGAGCTTTAGGACTGGCCTCTGAGCTTTAGGACTGTTCTCTGAACTTTAAGACTGGCCTCTGAACTTTAAGGCTAATCTCTGAACTTTAGGATTAATCTCTGAGCTTTAGGACTGTTCTCTGACCTTTAAAACTGTCATCCCACCCGTTCTGTGATTTACAGCTGGTTATATTGAAGAAGTTTGAACAATAAAAATTCCTGGTTGAACTGCGTCTTAGCTGGATGTGGTCTAATGGATGACTGAAATTTACGCTGTGCTGACCTTAATTACTTCCAACTGGCACTATCTTGCAAGGCAGTGTTGCAAATAGTGCCAGCAGATACAGAGAGACAGAATGATGCAAAGTCTTCTCTAAAATGGTAAAACCTCTTTGCAAGAAGGGTTCGCTAAAACAACTGTAAGTTAATGGACATTGGGATTTATCAAGCCTCCGTGTACATACAAGGACCGAACTGTGATATCTCTTTGTGATATCATTGATTTTAAAATAAAAAGTAGGTTAGAAAAGCATAAAATGATCATTCATATTAATTGAGAGCAGTGCTGTGGGGTTTTGAGATGATTTTTTGCTGTTATCTCTGAGTCGTTGAAGCTCCTGTCCGCTATTCTGAGTGGTTGTGTCCGTGACTGATGCGAGAGCCGCTTCCAGACACCTCCTTTTGTGGAGCTCGGATTGTATCCATGAGCACTTTTGGTTCCTTCATGAGATGATTGCGAGGTTACCACGAGTCGCACTAACATTTTCTGTATTGGCAATAGTGCAAGTGTATTTATACCCTCCAAGAAGTGCATTTAATTTTTTTGACGTTCTGTCTATGTAAACCTAGCAGCCCCCACATGGGATAAATAATAAATAATTACTCGAAGGCGTCGCTACTGTCAAGACTTCATATTTTTGTGTTGTTGTTGTTGTTGGTGGTACCAGCTGTTGCTACACTGATGTCGCATGATAAGGAAGCCTCAATAGCGTTCTCAGTTACACTCTTGTTAGAAGAATGATGCATGATTTAGGACTGGTTTTAAAACTGGGTATATTGAAAATCCAAAAAGCTCTTCTCTCACACTCCCCGGGAAAATGTGAAGAGAATCGTATTCCCGTGAACACCTGGCGAATGCAGGTACATTCCTACACTATGTATTCCAAACTGCATATTTTGTGCGCTCGTAGGTAAAAGCCTTTAATTACCCGCTCTTTAGTGCGTGTGTTCTGGTGTGAGAATTAAAATGAGGCAAATAGTTGTTGTTGATGAGTTTATGATACGCCTGAAATATTATTGTGAAGTCTTATTTGTGGGTTGAGAAATGAGGGAAGATGAATCTTGTTAACTCTGGTGTGTGAGTGCGTCTGTCTCACACACCTTCACTCTCCACCACAACACAAGTATTAAACGTTAGACAGTCACAGACCAGGACGGTCCAGCTTCAGCACCGCGGCCCACTTGTCGCGCCGAATGTCCTCACTTTTCCATACACTGTTTTCTTCCCCTGAGGGTCTACGGAAACATGCGTTGCTATGACACGTTCATAGTTTAAAGGATCTCCATGGTTAATTTTTTTTTTTTGAACATTGAAAGTTTCCATTTGCCAGCTATTTTTGCCTTCTTGTCTTACAGTCCTAAAATATTTCAGTGTGAATAACTTATCTCTGCACGACACTGCAGTGCCAAGAGTGCCATCTTGCCTGGCTACTGCTTGGTTTGTCTTCATTTGACATCGGCGTATGTGTGTGTGTGTGTGTGTACTCATCTAGTTGTACTCACCTAGTTGTGGTTGCTGGGGTCGATTCACAGCTCCTGGCCCCGCCTCTTCAATGGCCGGTACTAGGTCACTCTTCCTGCTCCATGAGCTTTATCATACCTTCTTGTGTGTGTGTGTGTGTATGTGTGTGTGTGTGTATGTGTGTGTGTGTGTGTGTGTGTGTGTGTGTGTATGTGTGTGTGTGTGTGTGTGTATGTGTGTACAAATCGTAATATAATACCAGAAACACACCCAGTGAATAAGCTGTGCACTCACGTCTCCTCTTGTTCATCTCTCGTGTTTAAGCATCTTTGGGGGGAAGAAAAATAATGAGAGCATCTCAGCCCATTAGATTTGATAGTGATATGCCAGTGCAGGAGAAACTGGAATGAAAGTCCATTCCAGAAATGATTCCCGACAACTGGAAATCGTGGATGGTCGTTCCTGGCTGATTGTATTACCACCTTAGCGCGAGATCTCAGATCCATGGGGACTAAGAGGCCGAGTTCTGCATCTCTAGCACATACTTGGCACTACTGTCGACATTCACTGAGACGATACATTTACTCCCTGGTACTTGATATCACTGCTGCCCATTGTTATTTTTTGTGTGTGTTAATCGTTAAACCAACGAGGGCCATTCAGAGTAAGACGTGGTGAAGGCGAAGGCTCGATCCCCTGTCCACTTTTTGCGAGACTGAATAACTACTCTGGCAGAGAAAGAGAGAGAGAGAGAGAGAGAGAGAGAAGAGAGAGAGAGAGAGAGAGAGAGAGAGAGAGAGAGAGAGAGAGAGAGAGAGAGAAAGAGAGAAAGAGAGAGAGAGAGAGAGAGAGACAGAGAGACAGAGAGAGACAGAGAGAGAGAGAGAAAGCGAGAGCCGAGGCCTTGGTTCGAGTTTCGATGTCGAGAGGTGCCTACTGCTAACTACAAGGCTTGGAGAAGGTATAAGAGGCATCCCACTATTACGAGCACAGGTGGCACTCAGATGGCAGTCAGATGGCACTCATATGGCAGTCAGATGGACCTGTTGCATCTAGCGTAAACAAATCAACAAACTCTCAACAAGTCAGCGCAAGGAAAAAGGCAAACCAGCAGTAATAAATTTCTTAATCCGTGTATTCCTTCACCACTATATATATATATATATATATATATATATATATATATATATATATATATATATATATATATATATATATATATATATATATATATTATTTACACTATGTGCAGAGAGTAAATGGCAAATGGTATTGTATAAGCAAGAGCTACATTGATGGGAGACTGTCACCAAAAGAAAACTGGTATCAAGTAGAATGGCTCCAAAACCTTGGTCAAGGTCCTTGGTCAAGGTCCTTGGTCAAGGTCCTTGGTCAAGGTCGTTGGTCAAGGACCGACATGGTTATTCACCTGATGAAATTGTTCCACCTCTAAATCGGCAGGATGAGACCGTCTCTACAATCATTCAGAGAAAAATCTGACCTCTTTGCTCAACACTTTGCTGCCAAGATGCAAGTCCCTGATCCAGCCAGGAAAACTCCTTTGTTAGCTGCAAGAACTGTGTCAAAGTTTTCAGAGGTGACAATAAGGTGGGATGAAGTATATCTTTTCCTTAAATTGCTGGACCAAGAAAGGACAGTAGGCTCAGATAAGGTGAGCCCAAAATTGTTGAGTAAATGTCCAGACCTGCTAGTGCCACCTCTATCTCGCATCTAGCACAGTGTAAATTGCCTTATCTGTGGAAAGAGGCAAATGTAGTATCTGTTCACAAAAAGAAGAGCAGAGCGTAAATCAGAATATACAGAGCAGTGTCGCTCTTGTCAGCTACTGGCAAGATTCTTGAGACAATAATCTCGTGACTGATGACAGAGTTTTTCGATTACCATTCGCTTCTTTGTGACAATATGGCTTCAGAAAAGGTCCTTCTTTCGCTGATCTGCTGCTAAACCTCTCCACTATCTGGCACCAGTCATTGGATGAATCCAAGGTCAGCTGTGTAGTAGCACTTAACACTGCTGGTGCTTTCGACCGAGTATGGCACCAGGGACCCTTAGCAAAACTAGGAATCGCCGGTTCTGCATTAGGTTCCCTTAATGATTATCTTCAAGGTAGATCTCAAAGTGGAGTTCTCACTGGGACAGAGCCAACAAGGCACTATTGGTGCCAGTGTTCTTCAGGGAAGTGTTCTTGGTCCATTGTTATGGAATGTCTACTTCAATGACCTTCACCAAGTCATCCCAGAATCACATGTATATGCAGATGACTGTACTCTGACATTTAATTATCCAAGAGAGGAAATGCCAGCTGCCCTCAGTTACATCAATCACCAACTTACAGCTATATCAGCCAGGGAAAGTATACATTTGTTTCTGAGAACACAAATGATTGTTTTTAGGCACCTTGATGGTAATGCTGGAGCAGCGGTAAGAATGAATGGGGATGAAGTGTATATCCTAGGTGGGAAATCTGAATCCAAACTGACTATGAAGAACCACATTGAAAATCTTGCAAACAAGGTCACCAGGAAGCTTAGACGTATCTCACATCCGATCGATTGTAGAGGTTGCAAGACTCTGTAAGAGGCACAAAAGCACTCACACCTTGAGTATGCTCTCTTTCTTGGATTGCCTGTCCCCTGTTTTATCTACGATTCTTGACAGAACAGAGGACAGAGCTAAACTCATCTCTCGTCTGGACCCGACCTTTAATACCGGAGGGATGTGGGCGGCCTTACTGTTATGTATAAGGTCAATATTGTCAAGGTCCCACACTTGACTCCACATCGTGGCCAGCAGGAAGAGAACTTCTATATAACAAGACGGGCAACAAATAGCAACTACAGTCTGGCTGTAACCTTCTCAAGAACATCAGTTCATCTTAAATTCATTCCTAGAAAGACTCAAGTCTGGAACATGTTCGTACAGCATAATGACATCGATGAAATAAAATCAATTGACCAAATGAAATCGCTGGCCCACAGATGGCTCCAACTTCACCCTAGTCCCTGTTTATATGTCTCGTAACAATAAAAAAGACTTTCAAAGGAGCTGATGTGAATAACAGCTCTTATCTTGTAAATAAAGGTAGGAACACTTAACCCAGTAAAACCCTTTTGTGTCAAAAAAGAGAGAAATGAGAATAGACAATGTGTGCTTCAGTTACTGTCTCTTCATTCGTCTCTCTCATCTTATCTGCTTTCCACACCAACTCCTAATGTCGTTGACTACTCGTTAACCCATCCCTTCATTCGCTCTTCTTGCTCACTCACTCTCTTACTCAACCGCGTATAATAGTCAAGGTTATATACGCCTCACCTTTGACAGTATACAAGTTTCCATTTTGTTACTTCATCTTCACATTCTCACACACCATAGAACAGAACTCTTCTCCAGGCTGAGGGACTGACCACCTCATAACTACCTCCTCGCGTACTAGCCTACCCATCAGCGGTGGTGAGTAAAGACGTCAAAGAAGCCTTTACTCACCACCGTTCTTTGGCGCCACTTTCCTAAATATTGTCATTACTAGTGAGACCTGCCATAACTGCATTTACACGTTAATTAAATTTTGCTGAAATGTGTGAGACAACATGGGGTTTCAGAGCTCCGTTGAAACGCTGCTGTGCTTGTGATGCCTTGGCGAAGCAGATTGAAGGGAGGTTGACTGTGTGAGGATAAATGTTTCAGCGATGTTGGATGGTTTGAGGTTGATTGTGTGAGGATCTGTGAATATGTTGGTGCCTCAGTGAGTGGAGCACTAGGGGCTGGGAAGCCCTACCTTCCTCTAAAGTTGATGTGGTGTTTTGGAAATTAATTTGTATGATTCGTGTGAATTTGTGTTTAAGAAGGTGAGATACTTATGATCTGAAACTCTCTCTCTCTCTCTCTCTCTCTCTCTCTCTCTCTCTCTCTCTTCACTCTCACTTCATTTATTCTTCCTTATCATTAACTCAGTCTATCTGTAGAAAACGCTATACACAGGCAGATAGACAACCAGAGGCAAACTCTCTCTCTCTCTCTCTTTCACACACACACACACACACACACACACACACACACACACACACACACACACACACACACACACACCCCCCGGTGGCCCAGTGGTAAAGCTCTTGCTTCACGCACGGAGGGCCGGGTTCAATCCCGTGGGGCAGAAACATTTCGAAGTGTTTCCTTACACACACATACACACACATACATACAACAGGCCTAGTGTCTAATTGACATGTGCCTAGGACAAAATGGTAACTAACACACTCCCACAAGGATAAATGGATTTGGAAAAACTGCAAGACTGGACAGATAAACTGCCACTAAAATTCAACCCCGTCACATGAAAGGTTATTAAATTGGAGAGTGAGAAGAAGATCGGAAACTGTGTATAGACTCCAGAGGACAGAGGACAGAGGATGCAACCTCGCTCAAGAAAAGAGATCCAGAGATGAGAATTGTGCCGAGAATATCGCCGGAGGCACACGTCAACTGAAGAACCCCAGCAGGAAATGCTCGTTTGGCGAACCTAAGTGACCCCTCAGAAATGTCAACAAACATTCTTTCTCGACCCTTAATACGACAGATGTCCGGACCATCTTGTCCCCGAAGATACACACTGCGGGTTATGTCATTTTAGTGTGAGGGCATTTCTTCTACCAGGGATTTTATCAGTTCACAGAGAGAACAAAACATGTAAGTACCAAGGGGTTGAAAAAGAGTCCTGAGGTGATGAAGTCTCAAATGAGCAGCCAGTCTTGTAAGTGAGCCAAAGAGATCACAGGTACTGGCAGAATAACCCTCGACCTGATGACGCTTATCAATGAAGCCGTATTACGTCAGTCGGATCAAAGCTCAGAGACGTGGCCAGGAACCGGAGCTCAGCACCTTCCCTTTAAAGATACAAATAGGTTGATGACGATATTTTAAAAAAAAGACTCCCCCCCCCCATATAATAATCTCGATTTTGACTGTTTTTTTTTTTAACCTAGAAAAAAAATATAACCCGAATTCTGACTTACATATTCCAAGGTTTATTATGTATCCTCAACACCTTTGCTCAGTCCCCTTCCTCAGTTCTCTTCCTCAGTCCTCTTCCTCAGTCCTCTTCCTCAGTCCTCCTCAGTCATACATGTCCTCGATATATTGGAATGACAGGATAAACAGCACTATTGGCAGACAATTTTTTTTATTTTAAAGACATCTTTCTCATAGAAGGGCGATGCGTCGATAACTCCCCCCCCCTCACGTGAGCGAAACGTTGCCTTTAAAATAGAAACTTTGTTAGTAAGTAGTGTCATATTGCCATACATACATCGCCCCACTCAACACCTTTTAAGAAACATAGGTTCATCTTCACTCTTATCCCATTTTTTTCCCTCCAGCCACACGAATAGGAAAAGCTTTTAACTTCGAATCATCAACCTCAAACGTCCCTCAAAACGGTAAGTGAGACACTTGTGCAACATTTGCGTATCTTCTGGAAACGTTTAGCCACCACAAGTGTCTCATTTATCAACTTGTCGGTTTTTAAACGATTTATTCCAAAGTTTCTCAAAAGAGCTAAAATATCAGTTTAAGTTAAGCAACGATATTTTTTTTCCCCAGTTTGATTCCTCCAACGTCGAGTGGAATTCCAACTGCCTGAGCGGAAGCAACATTGCTTAATCGTGAGCAAGTTGACGCACGAAATTCTCGATGTTGCCTAGGCTAGTGGCACCTGAAGTGGTCTAGGTGCGGCAGCTCCAGCGAAATTCTCACTTAATGATTACCCAGGAAAACTCCTTTAGCGCTTGCTGAGTTTTCCCTGGGAAAAAAAAAATGTCGGGCGATGATTGGCCGGAGGATATTTCTTTTATGAGCGGGCTGAGTTTTACCGCGAAATTGCTAAGTGGTGATTGGTTAGAAGAAATCTTTTAGGGCGGGAGGGGTTTTCCCGCGAAATTGTCAGGAGATGATTGGTTAGAGGAAGTCTTTTCAGCGCGGACTGAGCTTTCCCTAGAAGCTGTCAAATACTTCATTTTTCCATGCTCGTTCTTTGATCAGGACTGAATGCTAATCCGTAAATTCCTCAAAGTGTCGAGGAAGTCAATGTCACTTACAGCCCGTAAAATGTCACCTACTCATGCATAAATGTTAAAAAAAATGACAAAAAGACCCAAGTGCAGAACTTTTATTGCGCTTTAATATGTATCCAAATTTTCAGAAGTTAGAAACTTCAGCTGTGTATGATTCCAAGGGACAAAATAATCTTTTGTTTAGCACATTTCTCTTAAATTAGGGAAGGAGGGCGAGCGAGAATTTATAAAATGATCAGTAAAGAAAGACGCAGACCAGTTTCAGAAATACCAACTTCAGAAAAGCACAGACCAGCTAGAAAAAAAAAAAAAACATGCGCAGACCATCTTCAGTAAGGCAGAGACTTGTTACTGTCCCAGATCCAGTTTCTTATAATTCTTCACGAGCGTTTTTGAGGTTCCACAACCCGTTTCTGCCAACACTTCGCGAGCTTTTTAAAGCCTCAGATCCCGTTTCCTATCACTCTTCACGAGGCTCTTAAAGTTGCAGATTCCGCTCATCACTACTCTCCCTAAGGTTCTTGTGTTTGTGAATCACGCTCATCACCATTCTTCCCAAAGGCTCTTCGGCTTCCAAAACACATTCAGTAGCATCCGTACAAAGGCTGCACAGAGCCTTTGCTCTCTAACCTCCTTCGTTTTCATTCTCTCTCTCTCTCTCTCTCTCTCTCTCTCTCTCTCTCTCTCTCTCTCTCTCTCTCTCTCTCTCTCTCTCTCTACATCCTGCTTCCTGGCACCAGCGTTCGCGTTTCACTCTTCATCTACCTCTCGTTTTCCTTCTCCTTTATGAGCTCTCCGGCCGCTTATCATCTTTTCTTCTGGCAATGTCTCCAGAAATAATCGTATTTCAGGACCAGTTTTGCACAACAGTCCCCACACTCGGTAATCCCTGAATACACTAAGCCTTGAATGCAGTAAGAATTGAATACAATAATCCTGCAGTGCAGGAGTCTTTCAATACAGTAATCCCAGAGTGAAGTAGACTTTAAGCACTGTAATCCTGGAACACAGCAGTCATTGAATGCACTAATCTCTGACTGCATTAACAAATGAATGCAGTTTTAGCAAGATACACTGACGGAAGCTTGGCAGTTAATGAAATCGTTTCTTCATAAATTTAACAAACGCCAACGGAAGATAATTGACCCACAAGAAAATAGAGAAATAAATGATGTATAAATAATGATATTTAAAGGCGTGAGTGTTAACATGGCAACAACAAACATTAAAAAAAAATGTCTTCTTCAATTAAAACAATTTAAGTGTTAAACACAAGCAAAAAAACAAACAAACTTAAAACACGTATCTCCAGCAAAAAACAACAATTAAAAAAAGCGTATTTTCCCCGGATAAACCCCCCCCCCCCACATTTCAAGAAGCGGGTTTGCCGTAAAACTGAATGTTGCGACACTTCCTCACCTGTAATAATCCTGACAGACGCTGAAATAACACTAGACTGAGAGCCTTTTAAGACAACATTTTCAGAGATTTCCCTCGAGTGTCACTCACGGTACACCACCACCATGAATACTGCCCCTCAAGTGTCACTCACGGTACACCACCACCATGAATACTGCCCCTCAAGTGTCACTCACGGTACACCACCACCATGAATACTGCCCCTCAAGTGTCACTCACGGTACACCACCACCATGAATACTGCCCCTCGAGTGTCACTCACGGTACACCACCACCATGAATACTGCCCCTCGAGTGTCACTCATGGTACATCACCACCATGAATACTGCCCCTCAAGTGTCACTCACGGTACACCACCACCATGAATACTGCCCCTCGAGTGTCACTCACGGTACACCACCACCATGAATACTGCCCCTCAAGTGTCACTCATTGAACACCACCACCATGAATACTGCCCCTCAAGTGTCACTCACGGTACACCACCACTATGAACACTGCCCTTCAAGTGTCACTCACGGTAAACCACCATGAATACTGCCCCTCGAGTGGCACTCACGATACACCACCATGTATACTACCACTCGAGTGTCACTCACGGTACACCACCATGAATACTACCACTCGAGTGTCACTCACGGTACACCACCACCATGAATACTGCCCCTCAAGTGTCACTCACGGTACACCACCACCATGAATACTGCCCCTCAAGTGTCACTCACGGTACACCACTACCATGAATACTGCCCCTCAAGTGTCACTCATGGTAAACCACCATGAATACTGCCCCTCGAGTAGCACTCACGGTACACCACCATGTATACTACCACTCGAGTGTCCCTCACGGTACACCACCATGAATACTACCACTCGAGTGTCACTCACGGTACACCACCACCATGAATACTGCCCCTCAAGTGTCACTCACGGTACACCACCACCATAAATACTGCCCCTCAAGTGTCACTCACGGTACACCACCACCATAAATACTGCCACTCCAACTTCTTTTAAGCACACTGGCTGAAGATTTAGATTTTGCCACCGAAGTGGCTAGTTTATTGTGCACCCCATATCCATCCTGTGGACGGTAGCGCAAGAGCATATGAATACTCAAAAGGCCTAAGCACTAGACCCCATAAGGGTTAACAATTGTACATTTGGATTTATATCTACATTTCACTTATCTGTTACAAGCAAATTTAGGAAATTTGCTTAGTATAACTGGTATCTTATTTCATGAATAAGATATCTTGACATGTCACATAGGTTATTATACTGTCTATCTCTATATTCCTCAATAAGTGGACAATTAAGCACATAGTGTTCAAGACAGTGACCATATGCCTGATCACATAATTTGCATTTAGTTTGATCATCATCTGTGTGTCTCCCAAACTGCCAGAAGTACTTGTAGCCAAGCCTAAGCCTGGCCACTACAACATCAGTCAGTCTGTTCACATTCCAAGTTGCTCCATAAACATACTTATCTATGTTCATGTTATCATAGTGGGTTATAGATCTTCTCAGGCTTCTAACTGCATTCCTATAGCAATCATTTTCAATATTTATTTCTCTCCTAATATTATTCCTAACACAACAGGAACATATATATTTACACGGATCAAACATGGAGATTAATTCATACAATCACACACACATACACATACACACACACACACACAGACATAAATATATATATATATATATATATATATATATATATATATATATATATATATATATATATATATATATATATTGTGTGTGTGTGTGTCGTTTAAACAGAGGAGAGAGAGAGAGAGAGAGAGAGAGAGAGAGAGAAAGAGAGAGAGATGGAAAATGATAGTGGAATGGAGACGGGTGGTAAGAGAGGCTATTCTCTTCGAAGTAATTTTCAGTAATGGTTGAAACAGTATATTACAGCGTGTTGGATTAGGTGGGAGGGAGGAGAGGAAGAAAGAAGAGGAGGAAGAGGAAATGGTGGAAGAAAATGAAGAGATTGGAAGAGGGTTCTCGGTCTCTTGAGCTTGTTTTCTTGTATACCGTACAAATTTTTAAGTAAAAAAAAGTAAAAGGTCCGTTTGTGTGTGAGTGTGTGTGTGTGTGTGTGTGTGTGTGTGTGTGTGTGTGTGTGTGTGTGTGTGTGTGTGTTGTGTGTGTGTGTGTGTGTATATATATACACAAGTGTGAGAAAGAAAATAAATGTTCCCCCAAACAGTTAAGGAAAAAAAGGCAGATTTGAAAAACAGTCGTGGTTTGAATGCAAAAGTTTGTTTTTAGTCTGTCTCTTTGTCTGTCTGTCTCTCTCTCTCTCTCTCTCTCTCTCTCTCTCTCTCTTTCCTTTTCACATAATATACTAAAATTAAAAGAAAAATCGTAACAAAAAGGAATTAATTTATAAGCAACACATTCATTTGTAAACAAGATTTGATTCCTTGGAGTCAGCAAGATGAATAATTGATAGAACCTCGACTCAGGAATGTCCAGGAACCACGATTCCCCTCAGGACACCTCCCACCACAACCCCTTCCCCTCATGACATTCCCAGGGGGATGAAGGGAACGAGACAGTATAATCACGAAGATGAGGTTAGGAGATATGATGGCGAATAGTTGTGGTGGTGGGGGTGGTTGTAGTGGGGTGGTGGTTGTGGTGGGGTGGTGGTTGTGGGAGTGGTGGTTGTGGGGTGGGGGTTGTGGGGGTGGTAAGGGGGTGCCACGTGGGATGGTGGTGGTTGTAGAGGTGGTGATGATGGGGTGGGGTGGTGATGATGGGGTGGGGGTGGTGATGATGGGGTGGGGTGGTGATGATGGGGTGGGGGTGGTTGTTAGGGTGGTGGGGGTGGAGCCACGTGGGGGTGGTTGTGATGGTGTGGGTGGTAGGGGTGATGATAGGTGTGATGATAGGGTGATGATAGGGTGATGATAGGGTGTGGGGGGGGTTTAGTGGTGGTGGTGGTGGACTAATTATTGAGACTAACATCGAAACATTTGAGTTTGCTTCTAAAACAGACCAAAATATGACAACTGACGTCTTCAAATGGGAAGTTACGAAGCTCGTTACCTTGATGGGGGAAGGGGGTAAAATCAAGTGTGACCCGAGGAAGGGAAGACAGTACCTTCGGTTCACGAGTCCTTTTTTACCAGATTCGATGCATCCTCCCAGTGTCTCCCTCGTTTAATCATGTTTGGAGATGCCCTAGTTTAATCATGTTTGGAGATGCCCTAGTTTAATCATGTTTGGAGATGCCCTCGTTTAATAATAACTTTTGAGATGAGTATCTTAGAAGCTGGCTTCCATGACGATAAACGAGGTTAATTAATATACAAGTTAAATATTACTGCGTGGCTAATGTTGTGTTAAGTTTGTGTTGCTGCTGTTGTGCTTGCTGCTGCTGTTGCTGCTGTTGTTGTTGCTGCTTTTGATGCTGCTGCTGATACTGCTGCTGTTGTTGCTGCTGCTGTTGCTGCTGCTACTGGTGTTACTGCTGTTGCCGTTGCTACTGCTGCTACTGCTAGTGTTACTGCTGTTGCTGCTGCTGTTATAACTGCTGTTGATGCTATTGTTGTTGATTACTGCAACCTTAGAGAAAGGACGCAGTAAAATTTTTGTATATATTGTCTTTCATATAAATTTTATGTTGATGATGTTTTCATTAAGAGCTAAAATGAAGATCTCATACTTTATATTATTATTATTTGACTTGTATTATTAGCTTGTGTGTGTAGGTAGGATGTAACAACCACACCTCTCATTGTGCTCGCTGTTGGAGAGTTTTGATTGGCTGTCAGCACTCTGCAAACTACCTGCCCTCTTGTTTCACAGTCAGGGTAAGCTGCTACCCAACCTTATGTTGTCATTGCTGTGCCCGCCTCGCCCTCTCTCTCTCTCTCTGGCTCCTGCTGGTAGAGGAAACTTGTCTCTCTGTTCTGTCATCTCGTGTCATTTAGACTCTGGTAGAGTATGTCTCCAATGGTGAGCCGAGACATGCATCTTGTAACTGTGCAACTCTGTTCAAAGAGCATTGTTTAGACTTAGTGATATTTGACGTTCTAAGATGATGGTTGTCGGGGAGACGCTCTCTGTCTCTGGTCCCGAGTTCAACTCTCGACCTACATTTGTTCTGGCATCTACACACTATCGTAGTCGGGAAATTGGAAGCCTCACTTTCAGTAATAAGGAAGTTTTATACCACTTTGTGCAGAATCTGTTGCAAGTCCGCAGTTACGGTCTTTTTTTTTTTTTTTGATCTCCTTGATTCCTTGCCTGACGCTGTACTGTTCACTGCTGCTTCGAGCATTACTGCTGTTTGGCGAATGTCATATTGTTCAAGCAAGCTGTTTGTTTGCCTCGATGGTGCAGAAGTTAGATTATTTAGGGACTTGTCGGTCATATTCTAAGTCAAATCAATCAGATCACATACGAAGCACTTGCACAAACACTCACACATACACATTATTCTTATACTTGAACACATCTCATACTAGCAACGTACCAGACGGTACATATTAACAGAAGTACAGTGTTATATTAAGTGGGTCCTTAACACCGATTATAGGTACAGAATACCTAGGATATAAATAACAAAAAAGGCACAATACCGTGACTGGAACAATACACACACAACCCGCACATATGTGACTTTGTAAATGGTCCAAGTCGGACCGAAACGTCGTCGTAAGCTCCTCTCTTTTTATATGTGCGGGTTGTGTGTGTACCTAGGATATATAAGTATAGCAAGTTATACTCCAAGATTTGTGCAGGAGTTTATCTCCTTAATAATTCAAACTATATTGACTAATTATTACCACCTAGACACCCTTGTTATTAAAAATATCAGCTTTTACTTAGTTGGTTTGTATTCATTAAGTTGTAATCCCGAAGCGCTGTTGAGAAGCCATCTAATTTTACGGGATAACTGACCAGGATCCTCTCCGACAAACTGTTAAGAAACCAGACAATGTTAGATGTTAGAGGGGAGGATCAATAACCTGACCTTCTAGTATTCTCTGGAGATATTTTCACTTAGAAGATGTCGCATTTTGTAACATTATGTCGCTGTTGTTGCTGCTGCTATTGTTGCTGCTGCTATTGTTGCTGCGCCCTTGATATAAAGTGCTTAGTCCCTCACGAAACTGATTACGAAAAGGAGACAAATTTTGTAACTTAACCAGCATATTCAAGACTAGCGACTAGTGGGTTTAGCGCTTCTTTTTTATTATAATAATCAAGACTAGCGAACCTCAACCCAGCATTCAAGAACCTGAACGCAAAATCCTTCAGTTACTCTATAAAAGATGTATGCTGAGTCAGTCACTCGAGTACGCAGCCCCGGTGGTGAGCCCCTCGCCTGGTGAAGCACGAGCACTGTCTTGTAACAGTCTCCAGCAACGGTTCTTCACTTTCTTTTACCCACAACGTTCCCGAAAATCTTGTTGCTGAGCGAATTTTTAATAAGTAAAAATTCGCTCTGTTAGTTTTTTGTTCCTTTTTCAAGGCACAACAATATAATGATTTGATAAAACTATAACCTGTTAGGTAAAAGGACACAAGTGCAACTAATGTGACATTTTACTGTGGCAACGTTTCGCTCTCCAGGAGCTTTATCAAGCCCTTGATAAAGCTCCTGGAGAGCGAAACGTTGCCACAATAAAATGTCACATTAGTTGCACTTGTGTCCTTTTACCTAACATATTGTCGGTAATTCTACCAACATTATTACAAAACTATAACAGAACTAAACATTGTACCCGACTCAGTCCTCTCAATCTCCTCCGAACCCCCTGTCAAAAATACCTTAATAAAAACTTTAATTTCGTTCGGGAAACCTCTTTATTTTGACAGCAGAAGCCATTATAAAGGTGAAGCAGATCACTGACGCACTTAAGAATAAGAACTTATAAGCGTTCAATTACGAATTGAAAAAATACAACTGTTATTTAATGACTTTTGTTGCTGACGTTCATCAGTGTTGACGCTAAAATAGGCTTTTATTTGTAAATAGCCACAGGCGTGTCATCACTCGCATCTAGACGACTTCTAGCCTTTGTTTTTATGAGCAGAGGTGTTGATAAAGACGCATAACACCAATAAATGTTGGCAAATAGAACGAGAAGCTCCATAGATTTTCGTGCTAACAGTGGAAACATGCAGTGTTGAGCGCACCAGAAATTGTCTAACCTCAGTGATTCAAATTCCGTACGGATTGCTCCATTAGTTTTTTTTTTTTTAGCCTCGGGGGAAGTTGAGAATGGGAAAAAATGAGGATGAATTAATTCAGGCGAAATCATCACAGAGCTTGAAGAGTTGCTATGATGAATCTAAGGAGGCCAGACATCATGTAATGCTGATCAGAGTTTCGGTAGGTGGGGTCAGGAGCTGAGGCTCGACACCAGAAAACACAGTTCGGTGAGAAAAATTCCTTGAGCTCGATTCCCCTGATTAAGAGAACAAAGAGCAACACAATTTGTTGAGTACAGTTGTGAGAGCACACGTGTCTTGTCTTCCCCTCACGTATATACTCTCACATCAATGCTTAACTTGTACAAGTTGGTCATTTTATGTTTGTAGAGTAAATTACTTGTTTTAGAGAGCCTTGAGCGCCCACCTGTCGTCCCTGCTTCAGTTTACTCACCCGCCCACCCGTTGAAATTACCAAGAACTCATTTAAAATTAAGTTCTTTCTAAAATTTTCTCTTATACTTTTAAAGATATACATATTTTTTTCATTTATGTTAATGTAAAAATTAATTATTTTGTACCAAAAGAACCTTAGAAAACTTTCCTAACCTTATTATAAGAAGCGCAATTTAATTTAGCCTAATCTAAATAAATATATATTAGATAAGTTTACAATAATTTAATAATAAACAAACACAATTAAATATATTTTTTTCGATATGTTCAGAATGATTTTTGCGAAATTATTGCAAGCACAAATTTTCGCTTGTCTTATTCGGCAAGAAGAGCGTTGCTATTTAAGCCAAAATCGCAAGTTTTACTTATTCGGCACGACGTACATATATGGGACGGTTAATGTTTCATTTAAGATATAAATTTTATTTTATTTGAGCCACAGGTGTAAGTGTAATGTTTTTTATTTATTTTTATTTATTCAGTGAAACTAATTTTTGGTGTTAGATTGATTTATAATGATATTTTAACGAAATTTTGAATTAGGCTTTTTTAAATTAATAATTAATCCTTCATCATTAAAATCATCATCATCATTAAAATCATCAGCATCATCGCTGTGAATAGTGTCATCGCCATGAACAGTTGAAGCAGCACCTCCACCACCGCCACCACCACAAGCAGAAACAGCACCGTCACCACAGCAACATCAGCACCACCACTACCATCAGCAACAACAGCACCACCAATACTGCCAACACTATCAACAGTTGCACTACCACAGCTATTACCAGTAACAACAACAGCACCACCACCATCACCAACACAACCATTTCCCCTAAGAGCAGCAGCAGCACCACCATCACACTACCAGCAGCAGCACCACCATCACACTACCAGCAGCAGCACCACCATCACACTACCAGCAGCACCACCACCATCACACTACCAGCAGCACCACCACCATCACACTACCAGCAGCAGCACCACCATCACACTACCAGCAGCACCACCACCATCACACTACCAGCAGCACCACCACCATCACACTACCAGCAGCAGCACCACCACTCTCTCCTCAGGGAAGTACCTCTTACTTGTCTACAGTATCACATAATTCCTCATAACGAAAACATGACCTCCATATCCCCCTCCCCTCTTCCCACCAAGTTCGACACGATGAACAATTTCCTGTCTTCTACTCAAACTCCATCTCGTCTAACTTTTGCGCTGAGACAGTTTTTTTTTCGCCACAGTGCTAAGATCTCGGCCAAACTTTGCATCATTAAACGAAATAAGAAAAGGACTAGGGAAAAACAACTAGTGAGTAGTTTGGCCTCCCCTTTTGTACCTATCTCATGTCCGTTCAAAGAGGCGAGGAGTTCGTTTTATTAAAGGCAGTCCAATTACTTACTTCGACGTCAATCGCTTCAGATCCCTCTCTGGAACGATCTGCAGTGCTTCCTGGAATTTGAGGAACGCGTGTCCCGGCTCCAGCGATAGATACGGCTGGGGTTTCTGTGATCATTCTGGCCTGACTTCAATATTTATTTCAGCAACTTTGAAGCAATCATTCTTGTCTGGATCCCGGTTGCTTCCAGAACTTATTTCAGCAACTTTAAAGTAATAATTGCGGAAGCCATTCTTGCTTGGTTCCTGTTTGGCTACTGTTTGGGTCCTGTTTGGCTCCTGTTCGGCTACAGCTTGGTTCCTGTCTGGTCCTCACTGGCGTCCTCCTTGGTTCCTTCCTGGTTTCCAGTCATTAAGCAATAAGTATTCAAAACAGATTTGATGAAACAATTCACGACTGATTCCACGAATAATCTCAAGTCACGATAGACTGAGCACTCCAGCTGCATTCGTGAGATCATTTACAGCTGTATTCATAAGATCATTCCAGCAGGGCTTCCATGAGATCATTCCAGCAGGGATTCCATGAGATCATTCCAGTTGGCTTTCAGACGATTTTAAGCTTAGAGTAACAAAGATCGAGTCGAGGTGAATTATTGAGACAGTCCGCTCCAGGTTTCATCTTTTTGTAAACAGTTTGTGAGAGTGAGAGATAAGCTTGTAAATATTACACAACGTAACAAGGCTTTTCTGAAAATGATTTGAAGTTAGTAGTGTAGAAAGTAGAAAAATACATTTACGAAGATTGTTAGTCACAATATCGTGGCTGAGATAATTCACAAGTAACCCTCAGCTTCCACAACTACTACGATTACTACCAATACTACCACTGCTGCTATCACCACCGTCACTATTACTGCCACTATTATTACTACCAATATTGCTATTGTTACTAATGCCACCATGATTACCACTAAAACCACAACTACTTCTACCACTACTACTACGACGTCTACTACTCCTACTTCTACTAGTACTACTAGTAATACTGCTAATACTACCACTACCAATAACATTATCACCCCCCACTACCGCTACTATTAATGCTACTATTACAGCCAGTAATAGTCGCATTAATGCATTAACAGTAGCATTAGTAACAGTACTGCTATTGTTACTAATGCCACCACCATTACTACTAAAGCTACTGCTACTTCAGCGATACTTTGAAAAACAACCACGCAGACTAGACTATAAAACAGCCAAACACGACACCCAATAAAACAAGCAACTTAAGTCAATAATAAAAAAAAAACACCTCTGGTGAAAGGCAGGATACTCCAAGCATCTCCGGTTGCATATTGTGCACTGAGCATGCAACCTGAGCAACGTTGCCAGTTGCCTGTGTGTGTCGTGTCTAGACAAAAGGCAAGACACAAGATCTTACTCCTGCATGGCAGAAGCAATATGAGAATTTTTCAAGGACGAAAATGAACTTCATGCAAACATGAACCGGAACAATTTTATCTGAAGACGAGTGAGCACAAACGTGAGTGTGTATATGTATAGTATCTATAATATATATGTATATATATATAAGCTTTCTTTCAACAAATCGGCCGCCTCCCACCGAGGCAGGGTGGCCCAAAAAGAAAAACAAAAGTTTCTCTTTTTTAACTTTAGTAATGTATACAGGAGAAGGGGTTACTAGCCCATTGCTCCCGGCATTTTAGTCGCCTCTTACGACACCCATGGCTTACGGAGGAAGAATTCTGTTCCACTTCCCCATGGAGATAAGAGGAAATAAGAACAAGAACTAGTAAGAAAATAGAAGAAAACCCAGAGGGGTGTGTATATATATGCTTGAACATGCATGTGTAGTGTGACCTAAGTGTAAGTAGAAGTAACAAGACCTACCTGAAATCTTGTATGTTTATGAGACAGAAAAAAGACAACAATCCTACCATGATGTAAACCAATTACAGGCTTTCGTTTTACACTCACTTGGAAGGACGGTAGTACCTCTCTGAGTGGTTGCTGTCTATATATATATATATATATATATATATATATATATATATATATATATATATATATATATATATACGCATAGGCAGCAAGTAAAAGGAAAGTCGGAAGACAGGAAAGACAACTGAAATATACGGAATAGGTCCACAAGAGAGAAGGACGCAAAAGTCAAGTGAGGCCACGAGTGCTCTGAGGATTAGATCATCTGACAACGTACTGAAGAAGGCAGACAACTTGGGGGGGACTAAGATTCATGTTGGGAAAGCTGTGTATGAGGACTGATTCGACAAGAAGACGTCTGTGAGAGTGTTAGGAGAGGGCCAGTTAATATAATGGCTGTGATCTCTGATATGACAGGAAAGAGTATTGATGGTGTCGGCAAGGCCAAAATTTATTACTTGCTCTTTAAGACCGACTCAAAGAGAAAGGCCAGTTTCACCAAAATTCCGGAGATGACAAGAAGAGCAGAAATTGGCGTAGACACCGGAAGTGTCAACGACAGATTACTATGGAAGGAATTACTTCGACGAAAAACAAGTTTGATTTCTAGAAGATGGAGAGTGTTAGTAAAGGAAAAGAAATCAAGATTTCACAGAAGAAGTGAGGTTCGAAGAAAAGAAAGTCCGTTAAGCACGAGAGTAGACAGAATAGACAAGGCGAGAGAAGAGTGGAAGTATCAGAGTCAAGAGATTGAGGATGGCAGATGTGGAGGACACAGAGAAAGAGAGAGAGAAAGAGACAGACAGGCACAGACAGACAGACAGACAGACAGACAGACAGACAGGCAGGGACAGACAGACAGAGAAACATGAACACTTTCCTTGACAGATGGAACATAACAAAAAAGTAGTGAATATACGGGCCACAGAGCAAAAGCTTGCGGTAAACGGAAAAAGAAAAGCCTGTGGCCGAGCAATGGCTATATACATCAAGGAGAGGAATCAAAGAGCTAGATGGCCATTTAGCTTTCAGCTTGATAGAAAAGCAAGATTGTCGAGTCCATCACGAAAAGACTGCAAGCGACCAGAGTAATGTGGCAGAGCAAAGCCATCATCAACATAGTGAAGCTAGAGAGAAGGACATACCTCAATAGCAGGAAGTAGAACGGTTTGGAAATACTCCACTTTAATATTAGCACGGACAGGAGATTGGTGAGAACCTATAACAACGCCAAGGGTTTCAAAATAAAATTTACCTTGAAAAAAAAAATAGTTTTGATTCCATACAAAGGCGAATAAGATCAAGAAAGACATCAGTTGGTATACGAAGATGAAGTAACCCTTCTTTGATCAACATCAAGAGGAACATTAGTGAACAGAGACTTAACTTCAAGGCTGAACACGTTCCAAGAAGTCTTAAGAGTGACGGAGGTGAGCAAGAGAAAGACAACGAAGGAAAGGAGTGAGAGTTTAAGTGAGTCTGGAGGCAAGAGAAAGAGAGACAGAACCTCTAAGAAAAATGCTGGGACGTAATGGAATACCAGGTTTATGAGTTTCAGGAAGTCCACACAAGTGTGATAGAGACAGACAGATAACAGGGAAGCATTGAACAAGATCAAAGTCAGTTTAGAGTACGAATTCCAAGGTTAAAAGATCTCGATACGATCAAGAGAACTGGAAACTATATATATATATATATATAAACAACTATTGGAGGATAGATGGGCTAGTGAGAGTGTAGGCAATGGGGTCGAAAATGTATGGGGTAGATTTAAAAATGTAGTGTTAGAGTGTTCAGCAGAAGTTTGTGGTTACAGGCGAGTGGGTGCGGGAGGGAAGAGGAGCGATTGGTGGAATGATGATGTAAAGAGAGTAGTAAGGGAGAAAAAGTTAGCATACGAGAGGTTTTTACAAAGTAGAAGTGATGCAAGGAGGGAAGAGTATATGGAGAGAAAAAGAGAGGTTAAAAGAGTGGTGAAGCAATGTAATAAGAGAGCAGATGAGAAAGTGGGTGAGATGTTATCAGCAAATGTTGTTGAAAATAAGAAAAAGTTTTGGAATGAGATTAATAAGTTGAGGAAGCCTAGAGAACAAATGGATTTGACAGTTAAAAATAGGAGAGGAGAGTTATTAAATGGAGAGTTAGAGGTATCGGGAAGATGGAGAGAATATTTTGAGGATTTGTTAAATGTTGATGAAGACAGGGAAGCTGTGATTTCGTGTGTAGGGCAAGGAAGAATAACATCTTGTAGGAGTGTGGAAGAGCCAGTTGTGGGTGTAGGGTAAGTTCGTGAGGCAGTGGGTAGAATGAAAGGGGGTAAGGCAGCTGGGATTGATGGGATAAAGATAGAAATGTTAAAAGCAGGTGGGGATATAATTTTGGAGTGGTTGGTGCTATTATTTAATAAATGTATGGAAGAGGGTAAGGTACCTAGGGATTGGCAGAGAGCGTGTATTGTTCCTTTGTATAAAGGCAAAGGGGACAAAAGAGAGTGCAAAAATTATAGGGGAATAAGTCTGTTGAGTGTACCTGGTAAAGTGTATGGTAGAGTTATTATTGAAAGAATTAAGAGTAAAACAGAAAGCAGGATAGCAGATGAACAAGGGGGCTTTAGGAAAGGTAGGGGGTGTGTAGACCAAGTGTTTACAGTGAAACATATAGGTGAACAGTATTTGGATAAGGGTAAAGATGTTTTTGTGGCATTTATGGATTTGGAAAAGGCGTATGATAGGGTAGATAGGGGGCAATGTGGCAGATGTTGCAGGTGTATGGAATAGGAGGAAGGTTACTGAAAGCAGTGAAGAGTTTTTATGAGGATAGTGAGGCTCAGGTTAGAGTGTGTAGGAGGGAAGGGGACTATTTCCCAGTAAAAGTGGGCCTTAGACAAGGATGTGTGATGTCACCGTGGTTGTTCAATATATTTATAGATGGGGTTGTAAGAGAAGTGAATGCGAGGGTCTTGGCAAGAGGTGTTGGGCTAAAAGATAAAGAAGCAAATACAAAGTGGGAGTTGTCACAGTTGCTTTTTGCTGATGACACTGTGCTTTGGAGATTCTGAAGAGAAGCTGCAGAGGTTGGTGGATGAATTTGGTAGGGTGTGTAAAAGAAGAAAATTGAAAGTGAATATAGGAAAGAGTAAGGTGATGAGGATAACAAAAAGAATAGGTGACGAAAGATTGGATATCAGATTGGAGGGAGAGAGTATGGAGGAGGTGAATGTATTCAGATATTTGGGAGTGGACATGTCGGCGGATGGGTCTATGAAGGATGAGGTGAATCATAGAATTGATGAGGGAAAAGGGTGAGTGGAGCACTTCGGAGTCTGTGGAGACAAAGAACCTTGTCCATGGAAGTAAAGAGGGAATGTATGAGAGTATAGTTATACCAACGCTCTTATATGGGTGTGAAGCATGGGTGATGAATGTTGCAACGAGGAGAAGGCTGGAGGCAGTGGAGATGTCATGTCTGAGGTCAATGTGTGGTGTGAATATAATGCAGAGAATTCGGAGTTTGGAAATTAGGAGGAGGTGCGGGATTACCAAAACGATTGTCCAGAGAGCTGAGGAGGGTTGTTGAGGTGGTTTGGACATGTAGAGAGAATGGAACGAGACAGAGTGACTTCGAGAGTGTATAAATCTGTAGTGGAGGGAAGGCGGGGTAGGGGTCGGCCTAGGAAAGGTTGGAGGGAGGGGTAAAGGAAGTTTTGTGTGCGAGGGCTTGGATTTCCAGCAAGCATGTGTGAGCGTATTTGATAGGAGTGAATGGAGGCATATGGTTTTAATACTTGACGTGCTGTTGGAGTGTGAGCAAAGTAACATTTATGAAGGGATTCAGGAAACCGGCAGGCCGGACTTGAGTTCTGGAGATGGGAAGTACAGTGCCGGCACTCTGAAGGAGGGGTGTAAATGTTGCAGTTTTATAACTGTAGTGTAAAGCACCCTTCTGGCAAGACAGTGATGGAGTGAATGATGATGAAAGTTTTCTTTTCGGGCCACCCTGCCTTGGTGGGAATCGGCCGATGTGTTAATAAAAAATAAAATAATATATATATATATATATATATATATATATATATATATGTCGTGCCGATTAGGTAAAACTTGCGATTTTGGCTTAAATAGCAACGCTCACCTTGCCATATAAGACAAGTGAAAATTTGTGTATGCAATAATTTCGCCAAAATCATTCTGAACATAACGAAAAAATATATTTCATTGTGTTTGTTTATTATTAAATTAATGTTAACGTATCTAAAATATATTTAGTTGGGTTAGGGTAAATTAAATTGCGCTTGTTGTAATAAGGTTAGGTAGGTTTCAAAGTTTCTCTTGGTACAAAATTATAACTTCTTACATTAACATAAATGAAAAAATATATCTTTAAACGTATAAGAAAATTTTAGAAAGGAATTAATTTTAGATGAGTTCTTGCTAATTGGCCAGTTTTACCTAATCGGCACGACATATATATATATATATATATATATATATATATATATATATATATATATATATATATATATATATATATATATATATATATATTCGTGCCGATTAGGTAAAACTGGTCAATTAGCAAGAACTCATTTAAAATTAATTCCTTTCTAAAATTTTCTTTCATACGTTTAAATATATATTTTTTTCATTTATGTTAATGTAAAAATTTATAATTTTCTACCAAAAGAAACTTTGAAAACCTACCTAACCTTATTATAACAAGCACAATTTAATGAGTCAAGATGCTGCCTCAATGTTGAAACCAACTCAGCTCGGTTTTGGTGTTCAACAAGGCTGTGAAGCAGCTGCCCATGCAGCACGAGTATACATCAACAACATGTCCAATGAAAAAGCCTTAATCAAATTGGACTTTGCTAATGCTTTCAACTCAGTCAGAAGGGATGCTGCTCTCCAAGCAGTTTCTAGGCACTTTCCTTCCCTCTATCCCTTCATAGAATCGTGTTATAGTGTGGCTTCTAAACTTTTGTTTGGGGACCATGAAATTGACTCATGTGAGGGTGTGCAACAGGGGGACCCTCTTGCTCCCTTTCTATTCTGTCTAGCCATCAAGGATGTCACAGAAGCATTGTCCAGTGAGCTCAATATCTGGTTCTTGGATGACGGGACCCTAGCTGGCACTACACAATCTCTCCTGGGAGACATCAGGAAAATTAAAGATATGGTAGGTAGCCTGGGCCTATCTTTAAACCCCACCAAATGTGAGATAGTTTCCACCAATCCACAGATGATCCAGGACATTAGGGCTGTTTTACCAGGGGCACGAGCCATCGATCCAGCCAACAGCACTCTCCTTGGTGCTCCCCTTGGGCCCAATGCCATCGATCTGGTCCTGGAAAAAAAAATCTCCGACCTCAGGACGATGGAAGGTAGGATGAAAGACATTGATACACATGATGCCTTCTACCTACTCACCAGGTGCCTGTCAATCCCAAAACTTACATACTTCCTGAGATGTTCCCAGCCTTCAACAGCCCGAAACTCGAGGAATACGACTCTCTCCTCAAGACCATGCTAGAGAGTGTATTGAATCTTTCCCTCGAAGATGGACAGTGGTTGCAAGCTTCACTTCCAGTCAGACTTGGGGGCTGGGAGTACGCAAATCCTCCCAGATTGCCCTACCAGCCTTCTTATCCTCTTCCATAGCATCAAATGAGCTAATAAAACAAATTCTTCCATACAACCTCAGTGATTCAGCAGGAATACAGGACCCTAGCTACACCAGTGCCATCACTGAATGGGAGACTCTTGCTGCTCCAACACCAAAACCTAGTGAAGAACAGGCCTACAAACAGTCAAGCTGGGACAGCCCCATTGTTGAAAAGATACTTGCCAATATGCTCAGGGCCGTAACATCAGACAGGAGACTGCCCGTCTCCTAGCCGTGAGTGCACATCACTCTGGGGACTTCCTCCAAACAGTTCCCATTTCGGCCATGGGAACACGCCTGGACCCTAAGACCCTTCGTATTGCAGTGGCTCTGCGCCTTGCTGCCCCCATTCACACGGAATATACGTGTATTTGCGGCGATGCGCAAGCCGACCAATATGGTCTACATGGTCTTAACTGTTCTAAAACCAAGGGTTGGCATGCAAGACACAATGAGGTCAACGACATCATAAAGAGAACCCTCGCTACAGCTGGATGCCCAGCCGAGAGAGAGCCTCGATCACTAGCAGCCAACAACGCCCACAACCCAGCAAACCGCCCCGACGGGATCACCATCTATCCTTGGAAGAATGGCAAGCTCTTAGCATGGGATTATACCTGCGTGTCGACACTGGCTGACACCTACATCCATCACAGTGTTGGGCGACAGGGAGGAGCTGCTGACCACAGAGAGGAGTACAAGATCGGCAAGTACAGGGACATAAGCCAACAGTATAAATTTGTCCCAGTGGGATCGGAGACCTTGGGAGCGTGGGGAAAAAATGCAACACGTTTCCTTAAAGAGCTGGGTTCCAGACTCATCGACACCACCAGGGACCCAAGGGCAGCCACGTTCATGTTCCAGCGTCTCAGCGTGGCCATCCAGAGGGGAAACGCATGCTGCATACTCGGCTCGCGTCCGGCTTCGGAGGAGCTGGAGGAGATTCATAATCTTTGACATATTGTACCATTGTATTCATGTTCATGTTTGTGTGTTTTATAAATGTATTCTGTCTATTAATAAAGCATTTATATGTATGTATGTGTGTATATAGGATGGGGTGGTAGGAGAAGTGGAATATTCAAACGGCTTCAGGAAGAAATCCAAATATTCTTCCTTGATGCCTTTTTATCCACTTCTCCGAGGCTATGGGTCCCACAATTTGCACCAGAGGTGGACCCCATCCTATATATATTATTTAAAAAAAAAAAAAAAAAATATATATATATATATATATATATATGTCGTGCCGATTAGGTAAAACTTGGGATTTTGGCTTAAATAGCAACGCTCTTCTTGCCATATAAGACAAGTGAAAATTTGTGTATGCAATAATTTCGCCAAACTCATTCTGAACATAACGAAAAAAATATATTTAATTGTGTTTGTTATTATTAAATTAATGTTAACGTATCTAAATTATCTTTAGTTGGGCTAGGCTAAATTAAATTACACTTGTTGTAATAAGGTTAGGTAGGTTTTCAAAGTTTCTCTTGGTACAAAATTATAAATTTTTACATTAACATAAATGAAAAAAATATATCTTTAAACGTATAAGAGAAATTTTTAGAAAGGACTTAATTTTAATTGAGTTCTTGCTAATTGACCAGTTTTACCTAATCGGCACGACATATATATATATATATATATATATATATATATATATATATATATAAATATATATATATATATATATATATATATATATATATATATATATATATATATATATATATATATATATATATATATATATAATTGCTGTCAAGACGTCATGAAAAACTACGAATTTCAACTTTTATCGTGAAACTTTTGCCTTTGACAGTCTTTGGGAGAAGAATTCAGAAATAAAAGTTTTACAGCGAGCCGTCAAGCGATAAACTCCAGGAACAGCCGAGGCGAATGATAAAGTTTGCGTATAAAATCCTTTAGAGAAATCTTAAAGAGGACACCAGCCGCGTTAGAGATGTACTCGGCAGTATTTCCCTACAGTCTTGCGTAAAGGAAGAGACTTGGTGAGGATTTACTGATTTACATATGAGATCCTCTGAGAGATAGGGAGAGAGAGAGAGAGATGTGCGTGACGTAGGTGTTGTGGGATGGGCGAGAGGTTGTGGGTGGTGTTCTTGTTCAATACTGAGCAAAGTCACCTACACTGTCTTGAAAACATTAAAGTTAAGAAGGGGAAAACTTTGATTTTTTTTTGTGTGTGTGACTGAATCGTCTGTGGGGGCTATCTGTCCCATTGGCTGCACTATCTATCCCATTGTGTGTCTCTCTGTGCCTGTCTCTCTTGCTGTCAGTCAAGACGTCTCTTTCTGTTACTGTCTATCTGTCATAAAGTCTCTCTCTCTCTCTCTCCATCTCTCCTTCAGTGCCTTTATATCTTTCTCTCCCATAATGAATTTCTTTCTGTCTGTTTGCGTTTCTTCTTTTCCATCGCTTCCCCCCGCCTCCCATTTCTCTATTTTTCCTGCAAGCTGTCTTCCTACCCGCTACTCTTCCTTTCTCCCCTCATTATACCTTTTCCTTTTATAGCACCATTCTACCTCCCTGATTCACCTCCCTTTCCCTTTTTTGCCCCTTCCTTCCCCTCCCTTCTCCAACCTCATCTTAGCGAGCGAGTGTTTTGCTGGGTGCTGGTGTCTATGTTCGCTGGCTTCCGTATGTAAACAAGAGTGGTCCCAGTTCACTCACTGACGATATGTATCACCATTTAGTGGGTCCACAAGAAATTCCGTTCCCTCTTCTCTGTATCCATGGAAGCCTTCTATCCATGGAAGCCCCATACCTACTTTTTCCCTCCACTCTCCCTTTTTCGCATTCCCGGAAGCCCCGATTTTCCGTCCCTCTAGCCTTGGCAATCATTTAATTCCTACTATCCATAAAGGCACCCACAACCATCTCTTTATCTCAGGAAACCTCTGTTCTTAAATTTTCTATCCCATGGAAGCTCACACAGTTAGCTTCTTACCCCTCATTATTCCCATCAACATCCCTCTATCCCTGAAAGATCATCCCCAACCCACCCTTCTATTACTGGAAGTCTTCCCGCCCATCCCTCTATCCCTAGAAGCTCCCTATTCCCATCTTGTAATAAATGGAAGCCCAATCCCATCCCTCTCTCTATCCCTGGAAGCCTCCATCCCCGTCTCTATTTCTGGAAGCCTCCGGAGGAAGAGAGCTGGAATTTCCAGGCACAAGGCAGTGCGATCACCCATGGTGTGTTTTAAATTAGTGATGTAAGTCTTTATTTCGTGACAGGTGACCAATGATTGTAGTTCATAGTTCATGAATTTTTTTAATTGATTGTTAATTAATAATTAATAAAACTTGGGAAGAATTTAAAATTCATTAGACCAAAAAAATGGGGGCAAAATATTAGCTGTGTTTCACGGATCACTACCTAGCTACATCATAATATAAAGTCAGGTATTGTGAGATGGCCGTGAGGTGCATTCTCGTCCTTATATACTTTCCTGTTAATCTTTTATTTTTGTAGTTCCTTGATAATGTGAGAAATCACGAAAGAGCTTGAAATTTCACCATTTTTTCACAGTGCCATCACTGAATGGGAGACTCTTGCTGCTCCAACACCAAAACCTAGTGAAGAACTGGCCTACAAACAGTCAAGCTGGGACGGCCCCATCACTGAAAAGATACTTGCCAATATGCTTAGGGCCGTAACATCAGACAGGGAGACTGCCCGTCTCCTAGCTGTGAGTGCACATCACTCTGGGGACTTCCTCCAAACAGTTCCCATTTCGGCCATGGGAACACGCCTCGACCCTAAGACCCTTCGTATTGCAGTGGCTCTGCGCCTTGCTGCCCCTATTCACACGGAATATACGTGTATTTGCAGCGATGCGCAAGCCGATCAATATGGTCTACATTGTCTTAACTGTTCTAAAACCAAGGGTTGGCATGCAAGACACAATGAGGTCAACAACATCATAAAGAGAACCCTTGCTACAGCTGGATGCCCAGCCGAGAGAGAGCCTCGATCACTAGCAGCCAACAACGCCCACAACCCAGCAAACCGCCCCGACGGGATCACCATCTATCCTTGGAAGAATGGCAAGCTCTTAGCATGGGATTATACCTGTGTGTCGACACTGGCTGACACCTACATCCATCACAGTGTCGGGCGACAGGGAGGAGCTGCTGACCACAGAGAGGAGTACAAGATCGGCAAGTACAGGGACATAAGCCAACAGTATAAATTTGTCCCAGTGGGATCAGAGACCTTGGGAGCGTGGGGAAAAAATGCAACACGTTTCCTTAAAGAACTGGGTTCCAGACTCATCGACACCACCAGGGACCCAAGGGCAGCCACGTTCATGTTCCAGCGTATCAGCGTGGCCATCCAGAGGGGAAACGCATGCTGCATACTTGGCTCACGTCCGGCTTCGGAGGAGCTGGAGGAGATTCATAATCTTTGATATATTGTACCATTGTATTCATGTTCATGTTTGTGTTTTCTATCAACGTATTCTGTCTATTAATAAAGCCTTTATATATATATATATATATATATATATATATATATATATATATATATATATATATATATATATATATATATAGTATATATATATATATATATATATATATATATATATATATATATATATATATATATATATATATATATATATATATATATATATATATATAAACTACTCTCAAGAATCCCTTATGGCCTTTAATACTAATGATTTAAAAAATCTAGAAAGAGCGAATGAACTTCACTTAGAATTTGTTTGTGTGTGGTTAGGGACCTTCCTCACTCTACACGCTGGATGTGTAGTCGTCACTGCGCACTTTCTAAAGGCGAGGTAAGATTCGTCAGGAAAAGAGGACAGGTGTTTCCTAGGCACATGATGACCCTCCGCTGGAGCTTCTGGTCATCTAACCAGAAGCTCCACTGGCGTTCCGTTGGCTTACCGGTCAACCCCTTTAGAAATTAAGATTATATCACTTTCTAATTTTTTTTCTTCCCAGTCTGTTGTATGGTCCATCACATGCGCTCGTAATATGTCCTTGAGCGTCTGGTGAAATCCCCTGACTCTGGATGATACGTTCGGGAGACTGCTAGTTACTCCCAGCTGGTAAAGAACTTCACAGGATCTGAGACTTGAAGTTCGATTCCTAGTCAAAGTGAATTTTCCTAAGCTCCCCACTAGTGCGAAGACCTTAACCAGAGCTCCTACAACAGAGTTCGCATTTATGTGTCGTATGGTGATCCTTCAAGATAATGAGTAGACGTATTCAGTATCGTAAATAGGTAATCGTCGCATGTACGAGTCCGGGACAAGGGATTCGTATGGGCAGTCTGATAAGTGAATAAGTGGTACCATGTACAAGTTAATCTGACACCTAATACACTTCCGAACATGAGAATAATCGCTTGTTTTAATGCGAGACCAGAAAATATTCTTGGTAATCGCTATTTTTTTTCTTAACCCCAAAATGTCCACCCATGCATGTACATTCCACCATCATTACTCTGTTTCTCTTGTTTACTGGAAGCACCAAAGCATATTTAACTTTGCATATCTGGTGCTTCGCCATAATATCTCTGATGCAAACACCAGTCAAGTCCAGGGTCTGTGAGCACATCTCTGATACAAACACCAGTCAAGTCCAGGGTCTGTGAGCACATCTCTGATACAAACACCAGTCAAGTCCAGGGTCTGTGAGCACATCTCTGATACAAACACCAGTCAAGTCCAGGGTCTGTGAGCACATCTCTGATGTGGTGACTTCTTCCTCATAAGTACTGCGTACAGGAAAGTGTGATATATTAATCGCATCTGCTTCCGAAACGGTCTGGGTTTCAACAGACGCTGCTGCTATGCTACTGTATTAACCGTAGGATCCAGAGTAATGAGAAAGACACCAACTGAGATTCTGTGGAGGGAAATGGTCTACAAATGAGGGAGATGCGGCCACATCTTGTTCCCTATCGCATCAATATCACCGTACGTCACATCTCCTGCCCCAGTGCCTGTGCAGTACACATATATTCCGTCACAGCCAGAACTGGAAATAGCTCCGGTAGTGAGCTTATAGCCAGTTCCACAACTTGTTGCTTGTGTGTGTCTGAAACCTCAGGAGGTTCGTCACACACAGCACCCAACGTCAACTTGTAATTTCCGACCAGTATTTGCGCACCATGAACGAGGAAATTCACCAGAGAGCCACGAACACATACAGTCCTTGAAAAACTTACTTTCCAAGAGGAAAACTTTTCATGGGTACGCTAGATGAAGCCTGGCTGTAGGCTTCCAACAAGATGTAAACCCTACCGTGTATGAGGTGGAACGTTTATTATCCACACACACACACACACATACACAAACACACATACACACACACACATACACACACACACACACGCAAACGCAAGAAGAGTTACCTAGTAGCGGCCAGTGAAGAGGCGGGGCCAGGAGCTGTGAATCGACCCCTGCAACCACAACTAGGTGAGTACAACTAGGTGAGTACACACACACACACAGAAGGGCAGGGCATATCTACTAGTTGTGGGTGACTTCAATCACAAGGAAACTGACTGGGAAAATTTGGAGCTACACGGGGGTCCAGAAACGAGGAGGGCTAAGATGATGAATTATTATTATAATCATGGGGAAGCGCTAAACTAGTAGGGATTATACAGCGCCTGCTAAGATGATGGAGGTGGTATTGGAAAACCTCATGCATCAACACGTTAGGGATACTAGCAGAGAGAGAAGAGAGGACGATCCCGCAAGACTGGACCTAGTATTCACCTTGAATAGTTCAGATATTGAGGACATCACAACAAGAATAATGGGAAGGCCAGGACGAGTCCTTGGATCACGTGTAGAGAGGCCAAAACTAAGTGCGCTAGAGAATGGAAGAAGTATAGAAGGCAAAGGACTCAGGAAAATAAGGAGATCAGTCGAACAGCCAGAAATGAATATGCACAGATAAGGAGGGAGGCTCAGCGGCAATACGAAAATGACAGTAGCGAAAGTCAAGTCTGACCCGAAGCTGTCGTACAGCCACATCAGGACAACAACAGTCAAGGACCAGGTAATCAGACTGAGGAAGGAAAGAGGGAAGACCACAAGAAATGACCGCGAAGTATGGGAAGAGCTCAACATGAGATTTAGAGAAGTATTTATAGTGGACAGAAAGGACACCAGAAAGCTGGAGTGGTGGGGTACACCATCAGGTGCTGGACACAATATATACAACCGAGGAGGAGGTGAAGAGGCTACTGAGAGAACTAGATACCTCAAAGGAGATGGGGCCGGACAACATCTCTCTGTGGGTTCTAAGAGAGGGAGCAGCAGAGGAGCTCTGTGTACCACTAACATCAATCTTCAACACATGTATCGAAACAGGGCGACTACCTGAGGTATGGAAGACAGCAAATGTAGTCCCAGTTTTTAAAAAAAAGGAGACAGACACGCAGCATTAAACTACACACCAGTGTCACTGACATGTATAATTTGTAAAGTCATGGAGAAGATTATCAGGAGAAGAGTGGTGGAGCACCTAGAAAGGAATGAGCTTATTCACAACAACCAGCACGGTTTCAGGGAAGGGAATCCTGTGTCACAAACCTACTCGAGTTCTACGACAAGGGGAAGGCAGTAAGACAAAGAGAGAGAGAGAGAGAGAGAGAGAGAGAGAGAGAGAGAGAGAGAGAGAGAGGTGGGTAGATTGCATTTTCTTGGACTGTAAGAAGGCTTTTGACACAGCACACAAAAGATTAGTGCAAAAGCTGCAGGATCAGGTAGGTATAACGGAGAAGGCACTGTAATGGATCAGAGAATACCTGACAGGTAGGCAACAACGAGTCGTGGTATGTGACGAGGTATTAGAGTGGGTGCCTGTGGCAAGCGGGGTTCCACAGGGGTCAGTCCTATGACCGGTGCTGTTTCTGGTATACGTGAATGACATGACGGAAAAGATGAGGATCAGGCAGGACTACAAAGGGATCCGGACTGGCTGCAAGCCTGATCCAGAAACTGGCTCCTGAAGTTCAACCCCATCAAGTCATGAAGCTCGGGGAAGGGCAAAGAAGACCGTAGACAATTTATAGGGCCGAAGACTGCAAACCTTACTCGGGTGAGCATAATACCAAGCACATCTCCTGAGGCGCACATCAACCAAATAACTGCTACAGCATATAGGCAACTGGCAAACCTAAGAATAGCATTCCGACACATCAGTAAGGAATCGTTCAAGACTCTATACACCGTGTACGTCAGGCCCATTTTGGAGTATGCAGTACCGATTTGGAACCCACACCTGGTCAAGCACGTCAAGAAATTAGAGAAAGTGCATAGGTTTGCAACAATACTAGTCCCGGAGCTAAGGGGCATGTCCTACGAGGAGAGGTTAAGGGAAATCGACCTGACGACACTGGAGGACAGGAGAGATAGGAGAGACATGATAACGACACATAAAATTCTGAAATGAATTGACAAGGTAGACAAAGACAAGATGTTCCAGAGATGGGACACAGAAACAAGGGGTCACAATTGAAAGTTGAAGACTCAGATGAGTCACAGGGATGTTAGATGTTAGAAAGTATTTCTTCAGTCATCGAGTTGTCAGGAAATGGAATAGTCAGGAAAGTGACGTAGTGCAGGCAGGAACCATACATAGCTGTAAGAAGAAGTATGATGAGGCTCAAGGAGCAAGGAGAAAGTGGACCTAGTATCAACCAGTGAAAAGGAGAAGCCAGGAGCTATGAATCGACCCCCGCAACCACAATTAGGTGAGTACACAAACACACACACACACACACGCAATTCAACATTTAATTTTTTGTTTAGTTCTTAAAACATTGTCTCCTGGACTGCTCACCTGTCTCGTGCAGTTTTCAAGTCAACAACAACAAGATGAATCTGAGGAAGCTGGAGAACTTGTGTGAGACGTGAGGCACTCTGCAATTTATATGTCAGCCGTGAAGTGCCGCCTGCCTGTCATCCCTCCACGCTGTGTATCCGACCTTCAGCTGAAACAACGTAGGTGGCAAGAACACACTGAAGGATGACCTAACACCTGTCACATCTGCCGTCAGGTCACATGCACTACTATGCGACCCCGTCTTTATATTCCACTGCCTCTTTCCTCTTTTCTACTGACTCTGAAATCTTCATTAAGACAAAAAAAAAAATCTAAATCAAGAGCCTGAATTGACATTTTGTGTTTTTGAAGCTGCGATGTAACCCTCGCTGCAGATTTTAGCCTCCAGTTAGGGAAATTTCATTAAACAGTGATTAATTCAGGTTTATCTAATCCAGTGATTCTCAACTAGGGGTAAATTTACCCCTTGGGGGTAAAAAAATTATATGGCAAAGGGTAAATATTTGATATATCTGATAATTGAATAATAATTCATTTATTTTTTTCTGACTTTCTTGTTTTTCTGTCCCTTTATAATGGCGATAATTTTCTGTATGGAAGTAACGGGGGTAAATGATGGAGGAAACGTTGAGAATCTCTGATCTAATTTAACCCACCGTAACTTAAGACTGCAAGGAAGAAAAGCAGTACGGAACACTATAACAGAGTTTCGCTCACCCAGGATCTTTATCGAGTTAGCTTAGTTTAGATTATTAAGAAACATGTGGAATCGTTTTGTATCAGTATTGACGAGATGTTTCGCCAACTCAGCAGTGTTATTCAGTCGAAATACAGAGAGACATCAGAAGTAATGGAGTGGTATGTGAGGTGGTCAGTCCCTCAGTCTGGAGAAGTAAGTTTGAGGTGGTCAGTCCCTCAGTCTTTGTGTGTGATCACCTTCATAGTCTAGATGAAAATAATTAACTCTGACTAACTTGACAAAGCTTCCTGTGGTAGCTAAGGGTCAATATTATAAAGTCTTTTATACTGCTTTCATCTCTCATTGCAAATCGTGTCGTACTCTTCAACTTTCCTCTTACATGCTCTAACATAGAATACGAAATATTAACATTATAAAAGTTTTTCAGAACGGGAAGAATTCAACGAATTAATATATACGAACGTAAATACACGTCGTACTTTAATATATACGTTTATTGTCTTCTCTGAGGATGAGGGTCCCCAGTAAACTTCTAGAGGTGGTACCTCCTGTATATATATATATATATATATATATATATATATATATATATATATATATATATATATTTTTTTTTCAACAAGTCGGCCGTCTCCCACCGAGGCAGGTTGACCCAAAAAGAAAGAAAATCCCCAAAAATAAAATACTTTCATAATCATTCAACACTTTCACCACACTCATACATAATCACTGTCTTTGCAGAGGAGCTCAGATACGACAGCTGAGAAAAGTCCCTCCCAGCTGTCACTATCTCAGACCCCTCCTTTAAAGTGCAGGCATTGTACTTCCCATTTCCAGGACTCAAGTCCAATTAAATCAATTAACTGGTTTCCCTGAATCCCTTCACAAAATGTTACCCTGCTCACACTCCAACAGATCGTCATGTCCCAAAACCATTCGTCTCCATTCACTCCTATCTAACACGCTCACACATGCTTGCTGGAAGTCCAAGCCCTCGCCCACAAAACCTCCTTTACCCCTTCCCTCATATATATATATATACATACATATAGTATATATATATATATATATATATATATATATATATATATATATATATATATATATATATATATATATTAAGACAACCACTATGAATATATATATATATATATATATATATATATATATATATATATATATATATATATATATATATATATATATATATATATATATATATACATTAAAAGCAGTTTTGAAAATAATATGAATATTTCTTTTGGTTTATATAAATTGAATTCATTTATAATTAATAAAATTTGGGAAGAATTTAATGATAAATTGGACTAATCTTAATTCTTGGGAAGAGTTTCAGGTCCTTTCTTATGTTCCTCTTCACAGAGTCGTGCGATGTTACGCTACTGTGAGGTGTAGTCTTTATAAGCCTTCTTGTCATGTTTCCTTTTATAGTTCCTTGATAATGTGAGTAGTCACGAAAGCGCTTGGAATTCTTCTATTTTTCATAGTGGTTGTCTTGCATATTTTGATATCACTTGTTTACTGTGATCTTTTTGCATATATATATATATATATATATATATATATATATATATATATATATATATATATATATATATATATATATATATATATATATATATCTAGGTAGTAGGTTGGTAGACAGCAACCGCCCAGGGAGGAACTACCGTCCTGCCAAGTGAGTGTAAGATGAAAGCCTGTAATTGTTTTACATGATGGTAGGATTGCTGGTGTCTTTTTTCTGTCTCATAAACATGCAAGATTTCAGGTACGTCTTGTTTCTTCTACTTACACTTAGGTCACACTACACATTCATGTACAAGCATATATATATACACACCCCTCTGGGTTTTCTTCTACGTATTTTCTTACTAGTTCTTGTTCTTATTTCCTCTTATCTCCATGGAGAAGTGGAACAGAATTCTTCCTCCGTAAGCCATGCGTGTCGTAAGAGGCGACTAAAATGCCGGGAGCAAGGGGCTAGTAACCCCTTCTCCTGTATACATTACTAAAGTTAAAAAGAGAAACTTTTGTTTTTCTCTTTGGGCCACCCTGCCTCGGTGGGAGCCGGCCGATTTGTTGAAAGAAAGAAGATAATATATATATATATATATATATATATATATATATATATATATATATATATATATATATATATATATATATATATATATATATATATATATATATATATATATATATATATATATATATAATATATATATATATATATATATATATATATATATATATATATATATATATATATATATATATATATATATATCAATGCACCACGCATCAATGCAGTCAGCAGGACTCGATACTGCTTCCGCTTGTTTCTGCGTGGTGCATTGATATATAAAATAGCTTGAGATGTGAGAACATACAGGAGGAGATTGAAATAGCTTGAATCCATGCTTGAGGCTCATTGACGTGCCCGGGCTGGTGAAGAAACATGGCTTGTGAACAAGGCTGCCCAGTCTGTGTGGCATTTGTGTGGCCGAGTGGACTAGAGCGCTGCCTAGGAATCTTGTCCTTCTCAGAAGCAGTATAGCGTCCTGCTGACTGCGATCTTTCTCTCTCTCTCTCTTTATATATAGTATATATATACATATATATATACATATATTTTTTTTTTCAACAAGTCGGCCGTCTCCCACCGAGGCAGGGTGACCCAAAAAGAAAGAAAATACCCAAAAAGAAAATACGTTCATCATCATTCAACACTTTCACCACACTCATACATAATCACTGTCTTTGCAGAGGCGCTCAGATACGACAGCTGAGAATAGTTCCTCCCAGCTGTCACTATCCCAGACCCCTCCTTTAAAGTGCAGGCATTGTACTTCCCATATCCAGGACTCAAGTCCAATTAAATCAATTAACTGGTTTCCCTGAATCCCTTCACAAAATGTTACCCTGCTCACACTCCAACACCTCGTCAGGTCCCAAAAACCATTCACTCCTATCTAACACGCTCACACATGCTTGCTGGAAGTCCAAGCCCCTCACCCACAAAACCTCCTTTACCCCCTCCCTCCAACCTTTTCTAGGACGACCCCTACCCCGCCTTCCTTCCCCTACAGATTTATACGCTCTCCAAGTCATTCTACTTTGATCCATTCTCTCTAAATGACCAAACCACCTCAACAACCCTCTTCAGCCCTCTGACAAATACTTTTAGTAATTCCACACCTTCCCCTAATTTCCACATTCCGAATTTTCTGCATAATATTTACACACACATTGCCCTTAGACTGGACATCTCCACTGCCTCCAGCCTCCTCCTCGCTGCAGCATTTGCAACCCATGCTTCACACCCATATAAGAGTGTTGGTACCACTATACTTTCGTACATTCCCTTATTTGCCTCCATGGATAACGTTTTTTGTCTCCACAGATACCTCAACGCACCACTCACCTTTTTTCCTTCATCAATTCTATGGTTAATCTCATCCTTCATAAACCCATCCGCTGACACGTCAACTCCCAAATATCTGAAAACATTTACTTCTTCCATAATCCCTCTCTCCAATGTGATATCCAATTTTTCTTTATTTAAATCGTTTGATACCCTCATCACCTTACTCTTATCTATGTTCACTTTCAACTTTCTACCTTCACACACTCTCCCAAACTCGTCCACTAACCTTTGCAACTTTTGTTTAGAATCTCCCATAAGCACAGTATCATCAGCAAAAAGTAACTGTGTCAACTCCCATTTTGCATTTAATTCCCCATAATTTAATCCCACCCCTCCCCCAACACCCTAGCATTTACTTCTTTTACAACCCCATCTATAAATATATTAAACAACCATGGTGACATTACACATCCCTGTCTAAGACCTACTTTTACCGGGAAGTAATCTCCTTCTCTTCTACACACCCTAACCTGAGCCTCACTATCCTCATAAAAACTCTTTACAGCCTTCAGTAACTTACTACCTATTCCATACACTTGCAACATTTGCCACATTGCTCCCCTATCCACTCTATCATATGCCTTTTCTAAATCCATAAATGCAATAAAACTTCTCTACCTTTATCTAAATACTGTTCACATATATGCTTCACTGTAAACACTTGATCTACACATCCCTACCCACTCTAAAGCCTCCTTGCTCATCTGCAATCCTACTCTCTGTCTTATCTCTAATTCTTTCAATAATAACCCTGCCATACACTTTACCTGGTACACTCAGTAAACTTATTCCCTATAATTTTTACACTCTCTTTATCCCCTTGCCTTTATATAAAGGAACTATACATGCTCTCTGCCAATCCCTAGGTACCTTCCCTCTTTCATACATTTATTAAACAAAAATACCAACCACTCCAGCACTATATCCCCCTGCTTTTAACATTTTTGTCATGATTCCGTCAATTCCAGCTGATTTACCCCCTTTCATTCTACGTAATGCCTCACGCACCTCCCCCCCACTCACATCCTGCTCTTCTTCACTCCTAAACGATGTTGTACCTCCCTGGCCAGTACATGAAATTACCGCCTCCCTTTTTTCATCGACATTTAAAAGTTCCTCAAAATATTCCCGCCATCTACTCAATACCTCCAGCTCCCCATCTACTAACTCCCCAACTCTGTTTTTAACTGACAAATCCATTAGTTCCCTAGGCTTTCTTACCTTGTTTATCTCACTTCAAATTTTTTTCCTTGTTTTCAGCAAAATTTCTTGACAGAGCCTCTCCCATTCTTTCATCCGCTCTTCTTTTGCTCTCTCTCACCACTTTCTTCACCTTTCTTTTACTCTCCATTTACTCTGCTCTTCTATTAACACTTCTGTTTTGTAAAAACCTCTCATAAGCTACCTTTTTCTCTTTTATCACACCCTTTACTTCTTCATTCCACCACTCACTCCTCTTTCCTCCTGCACCCACCCTCCTATAGCCACAAACTTCTGCCCCACATTCTAATACTGCATTTTTAAAACTATCCCAACTCTCTTCAACCCCCCACTACTCCTACTTGCACTAGCCCACCTTTCAGCCAATAGTTGCTTATATCTCACCCTAACTTCCTCCTCCCTTAGTTTGTACACTTTTACCTCTCTCTTACTTGCTGTTCATTACACACACAACCCGCACATATAAAAAAAAAAAAGATCCAAGTCGGACCGAAACGTCGTCGTAAGCTCCTCTCTTTTTTTATATGTGCGGGTTGTGTGTGTATTGTTCCAGTCACGGTATTGTGCCTTTTGTTACTTGCTGTTGAATATATATATATATATATATATATATATATATATATATATATATATATATATATATAGTAAATTTGTTTAAATTACCTGGAAATCGCAGTTAATTGATTCATGTATTAGGTTTAAAGCCTATCTACTACACGAGTTTAGAATACTTTAAAAACTAAAGTATAATTTTAAGTAAACTTTCAGCATTATATATATATATATATATATATATATATATATATATATATATATATATATATATATATATATTATATATATATATATATATATATATATATATATATATATATATATATATATATATATATATATATATATACCTCACGTCTGAATTTGAATTATAGTGAAATATTGAACAGGTTTTAACTACGTATATCTATCAATCTTAATTATTTAAACGATTTTTGTCGTGATATTTTTGGTATTATCACCCTACTCTTCTCTCATTATCATCCTTAGCACCAATGTTATCACCCTGTTCTCTCATCATTATCATTCTCAACTTTACTGTTATCATATTGTTCTCTCAACATTATAATTCTCTACTTTACTGTTTTTTCACCCTGTTCTTTCATTATTATTCTCAGCATCACTGTTATCACCCTGTTCTCTCCTCATCATTCTCAGCATCACTGTTATCACCCTGTTCTCATTTCATTATTACCCCCAACACCTCTGTTATGAAGCCAATATCTCCTCTCATTACCACAATCATTATACGCAACTAATTTAACCTACCAGCTCTTAACAAATGTAATTAAGTCAAACTAGACGCGCGTGTGACACACGCCAACCCAAATGACCTGCAACTTATAATTGTGGGACTAACTTGTAATTTAATTACGAACTTGGGTTATAAGTCCCGGAGTCCAGAGTCAGGGAGGTGTATGGTAACACTGTGTTGTTCGTCAGGTTTAGCGAGCGTTGTAAAGCACAGAGGTGTGTGTGTGTGTTATGTGTGTGTGTGGTGCGTGTGTGTGTGTGTGTTATGTGTGTGTGGTGCGTGTGTGTGTGTGTGTGTGTGTTATGTGTGTGTGGTGCGTGTGTGTGTGTGTGTGTGTTATGTGTGTGTGGTGCGTGTGTGTGTGTGTGTGTGTGTGTGTGTGTTATGTGTGTGTGGTGCGTGTGTGTGGTGCGTGTGTGTGTGTGTGTGTGTGTTATGTGTGTGTGTGCGTGTGTGTGCGTGTGTGTATGTGTGTGAACCACGGGCCTATAGTCCAAGAATCCTGGGTGTAGGTCGCTGTGATCTATTCTTCTACGGTAGAAAGTTTGGAAGAGGCAGGAGGGGAAAAGGTTGATATGAACTCATAAGAAATATGTAACTTGTATACATGAATGGTAGACAGTACCGACAAGATGAACATTAGACACATGTGCAACATCTGGGTATTCTTATTGTAGACGTTTCGCCCTCCAGTGGCTTCAACAATACAAATTCAAGGACATAATATATTTATGTCTTCAATTATGTTCTTGAATTTGTAATAATGAAACAACTTGAGGCGAAATGTATACAATAAAGATACCCAGATGTTGCGCATGTGTCTAATTTTCAATATATAACTGTGTCAGAGGTGGCGGTGGTGAGGTAATCTAATAGTTATGATTATAACCGTAATTTTTAAAGAGATGGACCGGTAAGCCAGCGGAAGTCTTCGGTCAGATGACCAAAAGCTCCAGCTGCGGGTCATCATATGACTAAGATCCGCGTCAGGAAACATTTGTCCTGTTTCCTGACGGGTGTGACTTGGACTTGCCTGGCATGGGCCAGTAGGCCTGCTGCAGTGCTCATTCTTTCTAATGTTATGTTCTTAAATAAGTTTCTCGCACAACTGACATATAAGACATGTTTCTAACCACGGTACGGGCGGGGATTGAACCCGCGGTGGGTGAGTCGTAAAGCTCCAGACCGTACCGTGGTTTGTTTACAATCTTGTCATTACGATTTCGTGAGTCAAGACACGTTTCTGTTTTCTGAAGCATTTATCTAAAGTACTTTGGTATCTTTTTTTCCGAGACGTTTCGCCTACAGAGTAGCTTTCTTCTGTCAAAGACAGAGTTAACTATAAAATTAGAAACATCAGAGGCAGTCAGGAGGTACATATGAGGTGATGAATCCATCAGCCTTAAAGAGGTAGTTTTGAGGAGGTCAGTCCCTCAACTTTAGGAAGCGTCCATCTCCCTCATCTTTTCCTCACGTGCCTTTCCTACCTAGAAGGATTTTCCAATAACTTGAACCGACTTAACTGCTAAAAGTGAACGAGCTTTTGAGACGAGATGAGAGCGAAGGAACTCTTCCCCGTCTTGTCGAAGATTTAGCGCCTATCCAATCCCCCGGCTGAGCTAACACTCGGTGTACCTCGTGGAGGAGGATGTGGGGTTACACTTCAAGAACTTAATCGCAGATAAATGGATCAGAGAAGCGACATGTTGATAAATTAGACACATATGCAACACTTGGGTATCTTTACTACGGAAACGTTTCGCCACACAGTGGTTTCATCAGTCCGATATAAAGAAGAATGGTTGATGATCAGTCCATCAATCTTTTCAAAATTGATAGACTGGTTATATCGATTCCAGGCTGAGGGACTGATTACCTCAAACTCCTTCCGATCTTCAACCATTCTTCTTTGTATCGGACTGACGAAGCCACTGTGTGACGAAACGTTTCCACAATAAAGTTACACAAGTGTTGCTCATGTGTCTAATTTATCTAGAGCTTAATTTCTTGATTGAATGAAGTGGAGAAACTCTATAACCCGGACATCATCGTAGTTTGACCTTCCGAATAATGAATACATTATGGTATAAACCTTGATAACAGATGCCGTTCGCTCACGTGTCTTTCTGTACCATGAAGACATTATACCAAAAAATGAATCATTATCCTCTTGACCTTTCTGTCTTCAGAAAGGTCAGTCTTCAGAAAGGTCAGTCTTCAGAAAGGTCACGGTTACATACAATTGCTCTATATTTTCTTTTTCACAGTTGAATTTACAGGCTGAGAGCTGTTATTCTACCTCAGTGTAGAAAAAAAGAAGTGGTTATAACTATGACCATAATTTTTAAAGGGGTGGACCGGTAAGCCAGCGGAAGGCCTCGGTCAGATGACCAAAAGCTCCAACGGCGGGTCATCATTTGACTAAGACCCGCGTCAAGAAACAGTTGTTCTGTTTCCTGACGATCCTTACCTAACCTACCTCAGTGTATCTAAGTACACTAACACTCCAGGGATGCCACCCACAACAGTCGACTAACATCCAGGTACCTACTTGCTGCTAGGAGAACAGGGAAAACAGGTGTAAGGAAACACGCCCAATGTTTCTAAAATCAATATATGAGCTGAGAGCGCTAGCAACTTTCAAGGGAAAGTGAACAGTTACGTTCCAGTTCTTTGGGTGGCATGTACGTGTGGTTTGAAGGGGTGACATGTACGGGAGGTTTGAAGGGGTGACATGTACGGGAGGTTTGAAGGGGTGACATGTTAGTGGGAGAGAAAGGGAGGGTAGGCAATGTGCCTAATTTTCCTTAGAGTTGTTTGGTCCCTCCCAAAGATGCGGCCCACAACAGGCGACCAACTCCCTGCTATCTGTTCACTGCTAGATGAATGATCACGCCCAGCAATGAACCTGGTTCCTTTGGTTGCGAACCTAACGGACTACCACTGAGCTACGAGGTAAGTCAGTGAAACACTGATGTTCCCTAAAATTAAGTTTCACAATCGGTTAGTCTGCTTATGCTCTTTGACGTCTGGTTGTATTTGCTTCTGGATGAAAGGAGTCATGCACTTGGGACATTCGTACTGGGTATGTTTCGACCCTGGGATCTTGGTCACTTCGAATGAGTGACCGAAACGCGTCTAATAAAGAATCAGAAGTCACAATGCTGTGGCTGGAACAATACACAAATAACCCACACTTACGAGACTATCAACAAGTGTAATGTGTTGATGGTCTAAGGCTGACAGAAATCATGAATCTCAGCCTCTTAAGTGCGGGTTATTTGTATAACACATCTATTATAAATGTTCTCATTACATTCACTTGTGTCCCTTTTATCCACATCGTCGGTGTTATTACGTCTTCTACCTTCTTTACGTAGATCCAACTCACTCCCACTCGCATCCCTGTCCAGCTTATGTATGTAAACAAGAGAGAGACACACAGTGCGGGTTTTGGATCTTCATTGCGAAGACGTATCGTCCACCAGTGACTTAATTCAGATGAATTCACTTGTGAACTGGTAAAGTCCTTGGTGAGAGAAACGTCATCACAATAAAAGGCCTTGACCAGCACTGTGTGTCTTGTGTACATACACTATGGGTACAATACACGTGTATTAATTTACCTCTAGCCTATTTTTTTTTCTAGCCAAGAGACGCTGGATCAAAAAAAAAAAAGGAACAGAAATAGGAAAACTGCATCGACAACTATTTATACATTATGTTAATGGTTTAAAATACAGAGAAGCTGACGAAAAAAACAGGACGACACATGTTCAACACTTGGGTATCTTTACCGTGGAGACGTTACGCCAAACCAGTGGCTTCATCAGTCCTTTACGGAGAAACCGGTGGAAGATGTGAAGAGGGCGTTTGGGGTAGCCTGTCCATCTGGCCTAGAGATGAAACACAACATAATACACGGGGACAGAGGTTATTCACTGGAGACAGGTGATGTGGCTCCCCAGAGAGTTTCGACAGCGGCCAACAAATCGATGCCTCGATAAAACGGAGCTTAATATATGGAAATTTCTACTCTTGCCAATTAAATCGAGCGCTGATAAGCACGACACCTAATCACCATTCGTTACCTGATAAGCGGCTAATGTATTGCTAATTAAGTGATGGTTGCCACACACACACACACACACACACACACACACACACACAGACACACACACATACACACACAGACACACACACATACACACACACACACAGACGCATAGAGACACATAGAGACACATACACACACACACACAAACGCACACACAAACACACACAGCAGGGAGAGAGAGGACCTAGTAGCGGTTAGTGAAGAGGCGGGGCCAGGAGCTAAGTCTCGATCCCTGCAACCACAATTAGGAAAGTACAATTAGGTGAGTACAGACACACAGACACAGACACACACACACACACATACACAGACACACACACAGATACACACACAGACACACTCACCACATACACACACACACACACAAATGAGGAGAATCACATCGGAGGAGGACCAAGCAGGACTTCAAACAGACCTGGACAAGCTTGACATCTGGTCTAGCAACTGGCTTCTCGAATTCAATCCCACCAAATGCAAAGTCATGAAGATCGGAGAAGGGCAAAGAAGACCGCTGACAAAGTACAGGCTAGGCGGACAAAGGCTACAAACCTCGGCAAAGGAGAAAGACCTTGGGGTGAGTATAACGCCAAGCACGTCTCCGGAGGAACACATCAACCAGATAACTGCGGCAGCATATGGGCGACTGGCAAACCTAAGATTAGCGTTCCGTTACCTTAACAAGGAATCGTTCAAGACACTGTACACCGTGTACGTCAGGCTCATACTAGAATATGTAGCACCAGTCTGGAACCCACACCTGGTCAAGCAGGTAAAGAAACTAGAGAAAGTGCAAAGGTTTGCGACAAGGTTTGTTCCACAATTCAGGGGTCTGTCCTATGAAGAAAGGTTGAGGGAAATAGGACTAACAACACTGGAGGAAAGAAGGGTCAGAGGAGACATGATAACGACATACAAAATACTGCGGGGAATCGACAAGGTAGACAGTGACAGGATGTTCCAGAGAGGGAACACAGAAACAAGGGGACACAACTGGAAGCTGAAGACTCAGATGAGTCAAAGGGATGTTAGGAAGCATTTCTTCAGCCACAAAGTAGTCAGGAAGTGGAATAGTCTAGAGAAAGATATAGTGGAGGCAGGAACCATACATACTTTTAAGACAAGGTATGATAAAGCTCATGGAGCAGGGAGAGCAGAGACCCAGTAGCGGACAGCGAAGAGGCGGGGCCAGGAGCTGAGTCTCGACCCCTGCAACCACAATTAGGTGAGTACAAACACATGCACATACACACTTGCTTCCTTGGTAATGAGCAAGGTGCCAAACTCTCCTAGGTGCCAATCCCTGCTAGGTGCGAGGCCCTCCTAGGTGCCAGATCCTTCAGGTAGGTTACCTTGATGCTGGTGTAGGGCTTTTGTTTCAAAAACTTGGAGCTACTCTCGATCCCCACTGATCAAACTTAATTATCATATACGCATATTCGTGTATGTACATTTGCGTTAGTATATCATGTACGTATTTTCACGTTCTTTCACGCAAATTCGTACGTGTGTATATACACACGTACACTGCGTATACTGTACAAGGACAGTCCGCTAATGTATTAAGACTGGCATGTGAAGCAATGCTTGCATGAAATAATAATAATAATAATAATAATAATAATAATAATAATAATAATAATAATAATAATAATAATAATAATAATAATAATAAGAGCAACACCAAAATAATAATAATAATAATAATATTAAGTAGAAGTGATGCAAGGAGGGAAGAGTATATGGAGAGAAAAAGAGAGGTTAAAAGAGTGGTGAAGCAATGTAAAAAGAGAGCAGATGAGAGAGTGGGTGAGATGTTATCAGCAAATTTTGTTGAAAATAAGAAAAAGTTTTGGAATGAGATTAATAAGTTGAGGAAGCCTAGAGAACAAATGGATTTGACAGTTAAAAATAGGAGAGGAGAGTTATTAAATGGAGAGTTAGAGGTATCGGGAAGATGGAGAGAATATTTTGAGGATTTGTTAAATGTTGATGAAGACAGGGAAGCTGTGATTTCGTGTGTAGGGCAAGGAGGAATAACATCTTGTAGGAGTGTGGAAGAGCCTGTTGTGGTTGTAGGGAAGTTCGTGAGGCAGTGGGTAGAATGAAAGGGGTAAGGCAGCTGGGATTGATGGGATAAAGATAGAAATGTTAAAAGCAGGTGGGGATATAATTTTGGAGTGGTTGGTGCTATTATTTAATAAATGTATGGAAGAGGGTAAGGTACCTAGGGATTGGCAGAGAGCGTGTATTGTTCCTTTGTATAAAGGCAAAGGGGACAAAAGAGAGTGCAAAAATTATAGGGGAATAAGTCTGTTGAGTGTACCTGGTAAAGTGTATGGTAGAGTTATTATTGAAAGAATTAAGAGTAAAACAGAAAGCAGAATAGCAGATGAACAAGGGGCTTTAGGAAAGGTAGGGGTGTGTAGACCAAGTGTTTACAGTGAAACATATAGGTGAACAGTATTTGGATAAGGGTAAAGATGTTTTTGTGGCATTTATGGATTTGGAAAAGGCATATGATAGGGTAGATAGGGGGCAATGTGGCAGATGTTGCAGGTGTATGGAATAGGAGGAAGGTTACTGAAAGCAGTGAAGAGTTTTTATGAGGATAGTGAGGCTCAGGTTAGAGTGTGTAGGAGGGAAGGGGACTATTTCCCAGTAAAAGTGGGCCTTAGACAAGGATGTGTGATGTCACCGTGGTTGTTCAATATATTTATAGATGGGGTTGTAAGAGAAGTGAATGCGAGGGTCTTGGCAAGAGGTGTTGGGCTAAAAGATAAAGAAGCAAATACAAAGTGGGAGTTGTCACAGTTGCTTTTGCTGATGACACTGTGCTTTTGGGAGATTCTGAAGAGAAGCTGCAGAGGTTGGTGGATGAATTTGGTAGGTGTGTAAAGAAGAAAATTGAAAGTGAATATAGGAAAGAGTAAGGTGATGAGGATAACAAAAGAATAGGTGACGAAAGATTGGATATCAGATTGGAGGGAGAGAGTATGGAGGAGGTGAATGTATTCAGATATTTGGGAGTGGACATGTCGGCGGATGGGTCTATGAAGGATGAGGTGAATCATAGAATTGATGAGGGGAAAAGGGTGAGTGGAGCACTTCGGAGTCTGTGGAGACAAAGAACCTTGTCCATGGAAGTAAAGAGGGAATGTATGAGAGTATAGTTATACCAACGCTCTTATATGGGTGTGAAGCATGGGTGATGAATGTTGCAACGAGGAGAAGGCTGGAGGCAGTGGAGATGTCATGTCTGAGGTCAATGTGTGGTGTGAATATAATGCAGAGAATTCGGAGTTTGGAAATTAGGAGGAGATGCGGGATTACCAAAACGATTGTCCAGAGAGCTGAGGAGGGTTGTTGAGATGGTTTGGACATGTAGAGAGAATGGAACGAGACAGAGTGACTTCGAGAGTGTATAAATCTGTAGTGGAGGGAAGGCGGGGTAGGGGTCGGCCTAGGAAAGGTTGGAGGAGGGTAAAGGAAGTTTTTTGTGCGAGGGCTTGGACTTCAGCAAGCATGTGTGAGCGTATTTGATAGGAGTGAATGGAGGCATATGGTTTTTTAAAACTTGACGTGCTGTTGGAGTGTGAGCAAAGTAACATTTATGAAGGATTCAGGAAACCGGCAGGCCGGACTTGAGTTCTGGAGATGGGAAGTACAGTGCCGGCACTCTGAAGGAGGGGTGTTAATGTTGCAGTTTTATAACTGTAGTGTAAAGCACCCTTCTGGCAAGACAGTGATGGAGTGAATGATGATGAAAGTTTTTCTTTTCGGGCCACCCTGCCTTGGTGGGAATCGGCCGATGTGTTAATAAAAAAAAAAAATAAAAAAATAATAATAATAATAATAATAATAATAATAATAATAATAATGATAATAATAATAATAATAATAATAATAATAATAATGATAATAATAATAATAATAATAACACTAATAATATTAATAGCAACACCAAAATAATAATAATAATAATAATAATAATAATAATAATAATAATAATAATAATAATAATAATAATAATAATAATAATAATAATAATGACAATAATAATATAATACTAATAATGATAATAACTACAACAATAGAAAATAAC
>WNWK01008381.1:0-15000 GCA_009830355.1 Cherax destructor | reverse complement strand
CCACCGTTGCAAGTTCTCTGTATAGCTGAATTATCCCCAAACTTGGCTTAATTAGGGACCCCATCCCTCTTGGAACTTAGTGTGGAGGCTCCTCCAGTTACCCCTAGCTCACTCAGCTCCCCACGACCAGGCCCAGCCTGAGATTAGTGACTGCGTATGTATACGATTAGCGAAGAGCCAAATCTCGCTAAATTATTGGTTTTCGAAAGGGTAGCAGATTTAAGTCATTCACGTAAGAGGTCTGAAATGTTGATTTTGAAGGAGAATGCTGAAAGTTTGAGGAAGGAGGACATGTACTCTCCATTTGATGAGTCCATCTTGGGCGAATCAGTCGTGACCTGACATCTATAATAATACAACGTAAATGTATATCGGGTATTATGTGCATGCGCGCGCGCACACACACACATACACACACACATACACACACACACACACACACACACACACACACACACACACAAGTCTGGAACCCACACCTGGTCAAGCAAGTCAAGAAATTAGAGAAAGTGCAAAGGTTTGCGACAAGGTTAGTTCCACAATTCAGGGGTCTGTCCTATGAAGAAAGGTTGAGGGAAATAGGACTAACAACGCTGGAGGACAGAAGGGTTAGAGGAGACATGATAACGACATACAAAATACTGCAGGGAATCGACAAGGTAGATAGTGACAGGATGTTCCAGAGAGGGAACGCAGAACCAAGGGGACACAACTGGAAGCTGAAGACTCAGATGAGTCAAAGGGATGTTAGGAAGCACTTCTTCAGTCATAGAATAGTTAGGAAGTGGAATAGTCTAGCGAACGATATAGTGGAGGCGGGAACCATACATAGTTTTAAGACAAGGTATGATAAAACTCATGGAGCAGGAAGAGCAGAGACCCAGTAGTGGACAGCGAAGAGGCGGAGCCAGGAGCTGAGTCTCGACCCCTGCAACCACAATTAGGTGAGTACAATTAGGTGAGTACAAGAGGTTAATGCAAAAACTAGAGGATCAGGCACACGTAACAGGAAAGGCACTGCAATGGATCAGAGAATATCTGACAGGGAGGCAACAACGAGTCATGGTACGTGACGAGGTGTCAGAGTGGGCACCTGTGACGAGTGGGGTTCCACAAGGGTCAGTCCTAGGACCTGTACTGTTTTTGGTATATGTGAATGACATGACGGAAGGGATAGACTCAGAAGTGTCCCTGTTTGCAGATGATGTGAAGTTAATGAGAAGAATTAATTCAGTAGAGGATCAGGCAGGACTACAAAGAGACCTGGACAGGCTACAAGCCTGGTCCAGTAACTGGCTCCTTGAATTTAACCCTGCCAAATGTAAAGTCATGAAGATCGGGGAAGGGAAAAGAAGACCGCAGACAGAGTATAGTCTACGTGGCCAAAGACTGCAAACCTCACTCAAGGAAAAAGATCTTGGGGTGAGTATAATACCGAGCACATCTCCTGAGGCACACATCAATCAGATAACTGCTGCAGCATACGGGCGGCTGGCAAACCTAAGAATAGCGTTCCAATACCTCACTAAGGAATCATTCAAGACTCTGTACACCATATACATCAGGCCCATACTGGAGTATGCAGCACCAGTTTGGAACCCACACCTGGTCAAGCATGTCAAGAAATTAGAAAAAGTGCAAAGGTTTGCAACAAGACTAGTCCCAGAGCTAAGGGGATTGTCCTACGAAGAAAGGTTAAGGGAAATCGGCCTGACGACACTAGAGGACAGGAGGATTAGGGGAGACATGATAACGACATATAAAATACTGCGATGAATAGATAAGGTGGACAGAGACAAGATGTTCCAGAGAGGGGACACAGAAACAAGGGGTCACAATTGGAAGTTGAAGACTCCTATGAGTCAAAGGGATGTTAGGAAGTATTTCTTCAGTCATAGAATTGTCAGGAAGTGGAATAGCCTAGAAAGTGACGTAGTGGAGGCAGGAATCATACATAGTTTTAAGACGAGGTTTGATAAAGCTCATGGAGCAGGGATAGAGAGGACCTAGTAGTAATCAGTGAAGAGGCGCGGCCAGGAGCTATGAATCGACCCCTGCAACCACAAATAGGTGAGTACACACACACACACACGCACATACACACGACACACACACACACACACACACACACACACGCACGCACACACACACAAACACACGCACACACACACACGCACACACACACACACACACACACATACACGCACGCACGCACGCACACACACACAAACACACGCACACACACACACGCACACACACACGCACGCACACACACACGCACGCACATACACTGGCTACCGTCAAAGGGATTATCAACATTCCATGCAAAGTTGTCACTTAGGTTATTGTTTTTGCATCAAAGATTAATCAAAACATTTTGTGTGATGAAGAACCTTTTTCTCCACTAAAATAAAAGGAATTCAACCCTTTAAATTCCAGTCTCAAAAATAAAAGTCCGAACAAATGATGAATCTTCAACAAGAAAAATATTTTCTCGATACTAGAAAATTCAAAATATTTTTTAGTTGGCATTTTTGAGTGAAATTCATTTTTTCCAAGTTTTGAATAGATATTAAAAATTTCATTTTTTTTATGTTCAAATCGGAATTAAAGTTTCTATTTACAAATAGGAATAAAAATGATGTCAGGTACTGCTGTGTGACACCAGAGTGCCGGAGGCAATACAAATTTTAAGGAAAAATCTTAAAGTTTCTTAAAACGCCACTCGAATATTTTGTTCCGTAATCAATGATATTTTTTTTGCTTAATCGAGTACAGGGTAAGGTCCTTACGGTGAGTACAGGGCAAGGTCCCTACGGTGAGTACAGGGCAAGGTCCCTACGGTGAGTACAGGGCAAGGTCCCTACGGTGGGTACAGGGCAAGGTCCCTACGGTGAGTACAGGGTAAGGTCCCTACGGTGAGTACAGGGCTAGGTCCCTACGGTGAGTACAGGGAAAGGTCCCTACGGTGAGTACAGGGCAAGGTCCCTACGGTGAGTACAGGGCAAGGTCCCTACGGTGAGTACAGAGCAAGGTCCCTACGGTGAGTACAGGGCAAGGTCCCTACGGTGAGTACAGGGCAAGGTCCCTACGGTGAGTACAGGGTAAGGTCCCTACGGTGAGTACAGGGCAAGGTCCCTACGGTGAGTACAGGGTAAGGTCCTTACGATGAGTACAGGGCAAGGTCCCTACGGGGAGTACAGGGCAAGGTCCCTACGGTGAGTACAGGGCAAGGTCCCTACGGTGAGTACAGGGCAAGGTCTCTACGGTGAGTACAGGGCAAGGTCCCTACGGTGAGTACAGGGCAAGGTCCCTACGGTGAGTACAGGGCAAGGTCCCTACGGTGAGTACAGGGCAAGGTCCCTACGGTGAGTACAGGGCATGGTCCCTACGGTGAGTACAGGGCAAGGTCCCTACGGTGAGTAAACGGCAAGGTCCCTACGGTGAGTACAGGGCAAGGTCCCTACGGTGAGTACAGGGCATGGTCCCTACGGTGAGTACAGGGCAAGGTCCCTACGGTGAGTACAGGGCAAGGTCCCTACGGTGAGTACAGGGCAAGGTCCCTACGGTGAGTACAGGGCCTACGAGTACAACACAAGAAAAAAAAACTTTCATCATTCAACACTTTCACCATCACTCATACATAATCACTGTCTTTGCAGAGGCGCTCCGATTCGACAGTTTAGACGTCCCTCCAAACTGCCAATATCCAGACCCCTCCTTTAAAGTGCAGGCATTGTTCTTCCCATTTCCAGGACTCAAGTCAAACCGGCCGTATCCCACCGAGGCGGGGTGGGCCAAAAAGAAAAAACAAAACTTTTTCTTTCTAACTTTAGTTATGTATACAAGAGAAGGGATTACTAGCCCCTTGCATGGCACGCATGGCTTACGGAGGAGGAATTCTATTCCACTTTCCCATGGAGATAAGGGGAAGGAAACAAGAATACGAACTAGTAAGAAAATAGAAGAAAACCCAGAGGTGTGTGTATATATATGCTTGTACAGGCATGTGTAGTGTGATCTAAGTGTAAGTAGAGGTAGCAAGACGTACCTGAAATGTTGCATGTTTATGTTACAGGGATAAAGACACTAGCAATCCTACCATCATGTAAAACAAGTGCTATGTTTCCGTTTCACACTTACTTGGCAGGACGGTAGGGGGTGTCTTGATACCTTTGAAGGGCTCTTGATTAAAGGAATTGGAGCTATCCTCCTCGTTGGTCTACTGTACAGGTGGAGTTCCTAAGGGTACAAACACCCATTATCAGACCATACCCCAGAACCACAGAGGGATACTAACATCCCTTCTAGTAACTCTTCAGGATTTCAAGGGATACTGAAACCCCCTTTTTCAGAGAGTTCCTATTCCCCAGGATGTCATAGGATGCTAGAACTTTTTTTTTCAGAGGCCACGGAACCTCACGGGATAGTAGCACCCCATCCAGAGGCCTCAGGAATACTAACACCTCGTCCAAAACTCAGTTTCTCACGGGGATTCCAGTACCCCGTCTACAGCCCACAGAACCTCACTGGACTGTCTCCTCTCAATATTCCTCGTCCCCTAGGAACAAGAGATCAATAATATCCCGGAGCTAAACTTGAGAGGAATTCTTTGTGCCGTAAGGCAGGTCCGAGAAAATGAACAAACTTGGAAAGGTGCAAAGACGTGAGGGAGGAAGAGTTTACGAACTCCTTGACGTTGGCCGGGGAATTCTTCAAGGAAATTTAAACCGGCGTTGGAAGGACATCAAGACAAATTAATGGTCAGGGAGGCCCTTAGAGTCCCTTATTTCTTAAGGCAGATAATTAGAAACCATCTTTCATGGGGAGGGGGAGGGGGGTGTGAGCCTTCGAGTCCCTTATCGTTGGAGGCGTAGCAAGAAAAATTATCGTTAAGGGTAGCAACTCGTGGCTTATTGTTGGAGGGACTTTAGTAAAGCCCATCCTTCAGGGGCTCCTTTGAGTCCCTGATCTTTGGAGACTCTAATAAAAACAAATTTTTATCGTCTAATCGCGTCCGTTATCACTGAAGGGACCTGAATAAACGCCTGTGGTCAAGGACCCCTTCGAGTACCTTATCTTTGAAAAATTGTATTCAGGAGTCCCCTGTGAGTCCATCATCGTTGGAGGCCCTACAAAAAAAAAAAAAAAAAACATCGTTTAAAGTTCCCTTCGAGTCCCTTAATTGTTTGAGGGATTTCAAGAAAATACAACGAAAGGGAAAAAAAGTTTCAAGAGAATCAGATGTCTTCTTTTCTGCGCTTGATCACTTGAAATAACTGGAAATGGAGTAAAGAGGAAAGAGAGAGAACGGAATGATGGCGGATGAAGAAAGAGGAAGGAAAAAGAGTGGAAAGGAGGGATGATTTTGAGTGGGAAGAGGTAGGACAGGAAGGAGGGCAGGTAATAAAGAGAGAGAGAGAGAGAGAGAGAGAGAGAGAGAGAGAGAGAGAGAGAGAGAGAGAGAGAGAGAGAGAGAGAGAGAGAGAGAGAATACTATGCACCAACTCTAAAATCCTGGTGATGCTATCACTCTACATCATGTGTGAGGGAGCCACATCTGATGAATTTTATGTTACCTCTACATCATTACATCTGACTGTTATTGACCCCTCTGAAACTCTGCACCGTCTGCTTGCGTGTGTGTGTGTGTGTGTGTGTTGTGTGTTGTGTGTGTGTGTGTGTGTGTGTGTGTGTTGTGTGTGTGTGTGTGTGTGTGTGTGTGTGTGTGTGTGTGTGTGTGTGTGTGTGTGTGTGTGTGTGTGTGTGTGTGTTTGGCTGGAACGAGAAAAATGAAGGTCTGTATATTTCAACCCTCAACTGCAAACTTCATCCTCAGATACAAAGTGACAAGGGAACATGTTTATATAGGAAAACGAATGAGGATCCAAGGTGAGGGACCAAGACGTATTAAGCTGTCAGGTCTTGAATGCATTGGTTTAGCAATAAAACATTTTAGGAGAGACAGTTGAGTGGGCATGCAATACTATCCATGCTTGAATCCAAACAGGGCTTTAGCAAGCCACTTTTCGCCCTATTTTGTGCCTATTTCGCCCTATTTGTGTGGAAAAAAGTCTGGTCATCCATTTATTACATTTCCGCCGTGTGATTCTCAATGGAGGTGCCGTGACTACCCTAGATCAAACACATGAATGATTCATTGGAGAGTTTGTATTATATATGACCTGAAGTTCAAAGTCAGTACCGAAATTTTTTTTCTCAATGATTTATGTTTAAAATTGGTTTGAATCATATAAATAGTAAGGTACACACACACACGCACACACACACAAACAAACACAAACACACACACACACACACACACACACACACACACACATGACAGCTAAGTTACACCATTCGATAGAAAAGAAATATATGGCCAGCCTAAGAGCTATAGCACAACGTCCAAAAAACAAACTAGATAATCGCAATCAATTACAAAGACACCAAAGGTTCCGATGCTAAATGAGAAGAGCATCATAGAGGAGATATAAGCTTGGTTTGTGTATTTTAAGTTATTAGACTGAAAGCCCGTGTGATGTGTGAAACATAACTGAAACAGAAGTAAAACAGGGCTGAAACAGAACTGAAACAGGGCTGAAACAGGGTTGAAACAAGGCTGAAAACAGGGTTGAAACAGGATTTCCTAAGAATTAGTAGCCAAAAATAGACGAAAATAAGCCAAAATAAAAGGAAGGTGCCAGAAGTACCAATAAAGTATAGTTATCAGATGCACAGAGTATCGTAAATATCGAAAATAAAATGGTAACCAGAAATCTAACACAATCCACAGTTTAACATCATCGACATGAGTGGAGCTTAACACAAATGAGGCAGTGTTATTAAAGTCAGTTGACCAAATGAAATCGCTGACCCACAGATGGCTCTAACTTCCTCCTGTTCCTTATTTGTAAGTCTCATAACAATAAAAAGGCTTTCAAATGAGTTGAGGTAATTAACAGCTCTTACCTTGTAAATTAAGTTAGGTAAAACATTCGTCAGGAAACAGGACAAGTGTTTCCTGAAGCATGTCATATGATGACCCACAGCTGGAGCTTTTGGTCGTCTGACCGAGGCCTTCCGCTCTGGCTTACCGGTCCACCCTTTTAAAAATTATGGATATGATTATAATAATTTTTCTTAATATAGTTAGGAACTCTTATCTAACTCTGAAAAACCCTTGTGTAAATAAAAAAAATAATATTAATTAGTAGAGAGAATATAACGAGTTAAATAATAAAGGAATGATACATAACAGCATTAATAAATCTGAGACTAATTTTTACATAAATTTATCATCAGAAATACAAAAATCACGATACAAAATTATATGTTTTTATGTCGTAAAAAAATAAAAAGTTATAATTATAACCATAATTTTTGAAGGGGTAGACCGGTAAGCCAGTGGAAGGCCTCGGTCAGATGACGAAAAAGCTCCAGCTGCGGGTCATCATATGATTAAGACCCACCTCAGGAAACACTTGTCCTGTTTCCTGACAAACATTACCAACCAACGCAACACAAAAACATTAGAAACTCGTAATGTAGTAATTGTACGGTAAATGGCTTTTGTGCTGGCTGTGAGCGCCCGTCAGCCCTCACATATGTCTTGGTTTCAACACTTTCTTTGCCAGCTGCGAGCCTTTCATTGTAACATATATGTCACTAGATCAATACCCAAGCCTAACCACTATCAATAGTGGCAATACTATTCTTCCTGATCAAACTTTCAAGCGGAAACACTTTCATTTTACCCTGATCCACATGATAACTTTTCTGCTCATGTTGCAGATTGATGCAATTCATATGAACGTTCCTAAGTCTGGACCTTAACAGTGACACTGTAAAGTAATATGTGAAATTATTTAGAACCCCCTGGTCAGCCAATCACTTCCCCTGCTCTTCGAACTACTTAAATAATCATACAAAATGTAATTATTCCAAATTTCTTGTATTGAAATGTACCGCTAGGTGAATAAGCCTGATCTTCAGAAATATCTCACGTCTGAAACGCTGAGTATCTTCCAAACTGCTCTCCTTGCTGTCGGGGATCGCACCACAGAATTTTGGTACACAAACTGGGTAATGTTTGTCAATGGTGTTCTACGGATCTACACACAGCAAATCAGCTAGTGAATACCTGGACTGCTACAACCAGCTGTGACAATCTACCCATTACCACACTGATGAAATGAAATGCTGGATGCTTTACTGGTTTGTTTTATGCTCAGCAAGGAAGACGATTGCAATATTTATTTAATTGAATTTGAATTCGAGACTGAACTAAGGGTAAATTACCTTCCTTTGGGATGCTTGGTATCACAACACACACACGTTCCTATGTCAACTATCATGAAATCCTTCATCTAGAATATACAGAGGGAGTTATGCAAACTGGAAAATTCATGGACCAATAGTCTGTCATACCCATTCCAGAGCCAAATAATAAAAAAATGAATTTCGTCCAATATCTTTCACTAGCTGGATGTGTAAAACTTTCGGGAATCTGGTCTAAAATCATCTGATGCATAGCATCAAAAAATTTCTGTCCTGCCCCGGCATAGGAGTGTGTTTCTCGCCCGGCATACTGACACCTACTATACTACCTTACTCGACTTCACAGCTGCATTTATATAGCTAATCAATGTGTAATTGTCGTGCCGAATAGGTAAAACTTGCGATTTTGGCTTAAATAGCAACGCTCATCTTGCCATATAAGACAAGTGAAAATTTGTGTATGCAATAATTTCGTAAAAATCATTCTGAACCTAACGAAAAAATATATTTCATTTTGTTTATTTATTATTAAATTACTGTAAACGTATCAAAAAAATATTTAGCTGGATTAGGCTAAATTAAATTGCGCTTGTTTTAATAAGGTTAGGTAAGTTTTCTAAGATTCTTTTGGTGCAAAATTAAAAATTTTTACATTAACATAAATGAAAAAAATATATCTTCAAACGTATATGAGAAAATTTTAGAAAGTACTTAATTTTAGATGAGTTCTTGCTAATTGACCAGTTTTATCTATTAGGCACGACATAATCATTAGTAAACTTGTCGGACTGGATGAAGGTAGATGGCTTCTCTTTTTCATGAAAGTCCACTTGTTAGACAGAAAGTCGTCTGCGGTGATCCACTGCTATAGAAGAGCAACTAATGACTTGGAATTACGAACGCCACAGTGAGGTGTCCTCAGTTCATCCTTATTCAGTATTCTTATACATGCTTTCCTAAATGTACAACATTGTGTGCAAATTAAACTATATCGAGCTAAAATGTTTATTATAAATAATTCATAGATTCATATAAGTTACATTGTGATGTTCTTTGTGACTGAACTTGTGCCTGTGAAAACAATTCATTACGACCTTTACCAGATCATCAACTTGTAAATAATTAATTACCACTTTAACTTTACCTTCTAAAATATTGGGTCCCAGCCCATGGACCCATTATGCGCCTCTGTAATCTTTGGACCACAGCCCACAGGATGGGAATGGTCTCTATAAGAAAGGCGCAACGCTGAGAATATTTTATATTTGCACTTGACGGAGCCCACGAGTGGGCGAAACGTTGTGCGAATATAGATTTAACTGTATTACCTGTTTACCACCTAAATAATACAGCTATTAATTAAGCCCTTTTTAAATAAGAATCCACTTAATATAATAAAGGCACAACAATTGAAGTAAAGCCCCAAAAAGGTCAACCCTTGACAGCTCAATACTTCGGATTATCCCAACCTACATACCTGCAAGAAATTTATATACGCCAAAAGGGTCGATTGTGATATACTGAAGCATATGCGTCCAGACACCGAACTGGACTCTGAGATACTGAATCATGGAAACTGACCAGAGAGATACTGAATCATGGAGACTGGCCAGAGAGATACTGAATCATGGAGACTGACCAGAGAGATACTGAATCATGGAGACTGACCAGAGAGATACTGAATCATGGAGACTGGCCAGAGTGATGGTAAACCATGATGGGGAGACTGAGGTGATCATGGAGATGCAGTCGAGAGATGAAGTGAGGTATGGCGGAGGAAGACACCTTCATCCATCACACAGGTGGAAGATGGATGGTCACAAGCCCAGGCACCAGCATTCAACCACCGGCCTCCTAGTTTTCCCCACCTGGGTCCTTGATGCATCTTTCTTTCCCTCCAGGGCCCTTGAGAGAGAGAGAGAGAGAGAGAGAGAGAGAGAGAGAGAGAGAGAGAGAGAGAGAGAGAGAGAGAGAGAGAGGAAGAAGGTAAGTAAGAAGGAAGAGAGAGTAAGAGCGACTTTTAATGAGTAATTGTACACTATACTCTTTGTACTGTATCCTGGCGTGGGAGGGAGGGAGGGAGAGAGGGAGGGAGGGAGGGAGGGAAGGAGAGAGGGAGGGAGGGAAGGAGAGAGCGGGTGAAGTCAGTTTTTTATATAAATCGTGGGTAGCTCCAGCTAAATAAACGGTCTTTAAATTTTGCCAAGAATTGTGTATTTGTCCACACGAAATAAATTTAATAATATACACTATGCTGATGTGAATATTTCATCAATAGAGTATATACACCGCAGAAGTGTTATATATATATATATATATATATATATATATATATATATATATATATATATATATATATATATATATATATATATATATATATATATATATATACATATATATATATATATATATGCAAGACAACCACTATGAAAAATAGAAGAATTCCAGCGCTTTCGTGACTACTCACATTATCAAGGAACAATTCATTGTTCCTTGATAATGTGAGTAGTCACGAAGCGCTTGGAATTCTTATTTTTCATAGTGGTTGTCTTGCATATTTTGATATCACCTGCTTACTGTGATCTTTTTATATATATATATATATATATATATATATATATATATATATATATATATATATATATATATATATATATATAAGTTTCCTAAGGTTCTTTTGGTACAAAATCATTCATTTTATACTAACATAAATGATAAAAATATATCTTTAAATGTATAAGGGAAAATTCTAGAAAGGACTTAATTTTAAACGAGTTCTTGCTAATTGACCTGTTTTACCTATTCGGCACAACATATATATATATATATATACGTATATATGTATATATATATATATATATATATATATATATATATATATATATATATATATATATATATATATATATATATATATATATATATATATATATATATATATATATACATATATTGTTTATTTTATAACAAAGACAAACACACACGCATACACAAACACACACACACAAAAAAAAAAAAAAAAAAATCAAGTAGTTAGCCTGTTGGGTTTAGTCCTGACTCTTTCTCTTCTACTTAAGCTCTTCCTCTCACCGGCTATTCTTCTTCTATCCCCACTTCCCCCTCGCCCCTAGTGGGTCCTTACCTGAGAGTCTGAACTAACTAACACACACACGGAGGGCCCGGGTTCGATTCCCGGCGGGGCGGAAACATTTCGAAGTGTTTCCTTACACACACACACACACACACACACACACACATACACACACATACATACAACAGGCCTAGTGTCTAATCGACATGTGACTAGGACAAAATGGTAACTAACACACACACACACACACACACACACACACACACACACACACACACACACACACACACACACACACACACACACACATACAAACACACACACATGCACAATAACACCGGTTGTGTTTTGTTCGTCAGGAAAGCATCAGCTTATGATTCTGTAATTTACCATCCATTCCTGCAATGAATATAAGTTTTCCACTCCATTTAAAAGATCACTTTCCATCCCAAAGTATCTCAGGATGAGATCCGTTTTCATGAACTTTGAAACGTGCGTATCAAGCCAGCTCGTCGAGTCTGAAGCACCAGTGTGGAGCCCACACCTAGTCTATCAGGAAGGTGCTGAGTAGCGTTAAGAGAGTTGCCACCAGACTCGTGTAAGAGGGATGAGAGTTATTAATTACGAGGAAATGTAGATGGAATTGTGGTTCTCAACACTGACAGCCCGAGGAATGTGGGGAGATATGATAACGACTTACATGATAATCATAGATATTTCTTTCCCCCAATTCTTCATTCTCTATTCTTATTTCTTCATTCTGCCTTCTCACCCCTTCGTTCTACCCTTCGCTGTGCCCTCTCATCCCTTTATTATGTCCATTCATACTTCATTCCTCCCTCTCACTACTTCCACCCACCCGAGTGCTCCTTCATAACGCCCTCTCGTGTCTTCCTTCGGCTCTTTCAGTCCTTCATTATGTCCTGTACCTTCTTCATTTCACTTTCTCACCCTTCATTTCCTTTCATACCTTTTCCTTTTCCCTTCCTCCTTGCTCTTTTCTCACTCCTTCCTGTTACTCCTTCCTTCTCACTCTTTTCCCCCTCACCCCTTCCTGTCACTCCTTACCCTTCACTTCTTCTTCCTTCCGTCTCACTCCTTCCCCCTTACTCCTCATCATTCCTCTCCTAAACTCCTTCCTCTTACTTCTCCTCCTTCACTCCATCCCTCCATCAAAACACTTCCTCTTTGCCCTTATTCCCTATCAGCTCTGTCCCCCGCCTCCCACTCGGCTGTTGCCTCTCCTCTCATCCCTCTCTCATCTCTATCTCTTTTTACTCTCACCCCCCTCTTTGTCACTTCTCCCTCACCCCTCTCCCTCACCCCTCTCCAACATCTGGGCACAGTCAGTATTTATGAAGGTAATTACCAGGGGACTCTTCCAGAGGTGCTCCCACACTGCCACCAACGACACCACCTTTGCAACACCCCTTTGTATGTACCCCTTAAACCACCACTCCCGCCACCCACCAATCCCTCGACCCACCACTCCCTCCACCCACCACCCACCACTCCCGCCACCCACCACTCCCGCCACCCACCACTCCCGCCACCCACCACCCACCACTCCCGCCACCCACCACTCCCGCCACCCACCACTCTTCTTCAGGCTGAGGGACTGACCACCTCAAACTATTTATCCAAGGTTGAAGGACTGATTACATCATCTTTACCTCGCCACCACTACTGCTGTTTACCATACATTCTCTTCTAAATTTGACTGATGAAACCTACCGCGTAGTCGAAACATTTCAACACTAAAGATACCCAACTGTGAAGATAGGTTAGGTTAGGTTAGCTTAGGTTAGGTTAAGTTAGGTAAGGTTAGGTAAGGTTAGGTAAGGTGAGGTTAGGTTAAGTTAGGTAAGGTTAGGTAAGGTTAGGTAAGGTTAGGTTAGGTTAAGTTAGGTAAGGTTAGGTTAGGTAAGGTTAGGTTAGGTTAAGTTAGGTAAGGTTAGGTTAAGTTAGGTAAGGTTAGGTTAGGTTAGGTTAGGTTAGGTTAGGTTAGGTTAGGTTAGGTTAGGTTAGGTTACGTAAGGATAGGTTAGGTTAAGTTAGGTTAGGTAAGGTTAGGTTAAGTTAGGTAAGGTTAGGTTAGGTTAGGTTAAGTTAGGTAAGGTTAGGTTAGGTGAAGTTAGGTTAGGTAAGGTTAGGTTAAGTTAGGTAAGGTTAGGTTAGGTTAGGTTAAGTTAGGTAAGGTTAGGTTAATTAAGGTTAGGTTAGGTTAGGTAAGGTTAGGTTAGGTTAAGTTAGGTAAGGTTAGGTTAGGTTAAGTTAGGTAAGGTTAGGTTATGTTAAGTTAGGTAAGGTTAGGTTAGGTTAAGTTAGGTAAGGTTAGGTTAGGTTAAGTTAGGTAAGGTTAGGTTAGGTTAAGTTAGGTAAGGTTAGGTTAGGTTAAGTTAGGTAAGGTTAGGTTAGGTTAAGTTAGGTAAGGTTAGGTTAGGTTAGGTTAGGTTAGGTAAGGTTAGGTTAAGTTAGGTAAGGTTAGGTTAGGTTAAGTTAGGTAAGGTTAGGTTAGGTTAGGTTAGGTAAGGTTAGGTTAGGTTACGTTAGGTAAGGTTAGGTTAGGTGAAGTTAGGTTAGGTAAGGTTAGGTTAGTAGTAAGGTTAGGTTAGGTTAGGTAGGTTAGGTTAGGTTAAGTTAGGTAAGGTTAGGTTAGGTAAGGTTAGGTTAGGTTAAGTTAGGTAAGGTTAGGTAGTAGGTAGGTTAGGTTAGTTAGGTTAGGTTAGGTTAGGTTAGGTAAGGTTAGGTTAGGTTAGGGTTTAGGAGGTTAGGTTAGGTTAGGTTAGGTTAGGTTAGGTTAGGTTAGGTTAGGTTAGGTTAGGTTAGGTAAGGTTAGGTTAGGTTAAGTTAGGTTAGGTAAGGTTAGGTTAAGTTAGGTAAGGTTAGGTTAGGTTAGGTTAGTTAGGTTAGGTTAGGTTAGGTAAGTTAGGTTAGGTTAGGTTAGGTTAGGTAAGGTTAGGTTAGGTTAAGTTAGGTAAGGTTAGGTTAGGTAAGGTTAGGTTAGGTTAAGTTAGGTAAGGTTAGGTTAATTAATGTTAGGTTAGGTTAGGTAAGGTTAGGTTAGATTAGGTTGTCCTATACCCATAATAATACCCAATTATGATATACCAGACCGTAAACATTTTAAATAAAAGATAAAGGCGTTAAAATACGTGTTTTGGAGCCGCAACACGGAAAGTTTCGAGCATAAATGCGATATTTTGGTTTTTGAATACGGCATTTTATCGGTAAAATAGAATAATTTTGGTGTTTAAATACGCAATTTTGGAGCTACAATACAATGTTTCAGGGGCTACAATACAATGTATCGGGGACTACAATACAATGTATCAGGGACTAATATACAATGTTTCGGGGACTACAATACAATGTTTCGGGGACTACAATACAATGTTCGGGGACTACAATACAATGTTTCCGGGGCTACAATACAATGTATCGGGGACTACAATGCAATGTATTGGGGGCTACAATACAATGTTTCGAGGGCTACAATACGACGTTTCAGTTCAATATTAGAGCGTTTCAGCGCTGGCCCAACTGTTTTGCCACGATAGTTCAGAATTCTTTGCCCAACAATACAGTATTTTGGTGCTAAAGGAAGAATATTTTATCAGGAAGCA
>WNWK01008380.1:0-85096 GCA_009830355.1 Cherax destructor | reverse complement strand
CCTCTGTCAACACTTCTGCTATATCCAAATCCAATTCGTCCACCTTATCCTGTACAGCCGGAACCACCGTCCTCTGTGACTCTGTAGGTAGAGTCTGGCACACCTCTGCAGTCCCTTGAACTATGTCACTCCATTTCCCCGTCGATACCACGCCTACGTCCTCGTCCTGAACAGCAATTGCATCCTTAACAACCAACGCCGCTCTTGTGGCGTCGTAACGACCCCCTGGTCGCTGTGCACAGTCTGCTGCCATGTGTTCGTACGACCCACATAGGCGGCACGTACGACGTTGACCAGCATAAGTCACGTATGCCTGCGTCCTAAATTCAGGTAGTAACACATAGGACGGAATAGGTCGTCGTAGTGTCATCTTGAATGTAAATGACCCTTCTGGCATCCCTTCATAGATACCCTCCGACCATCGGCCCAAGATTGCTTGATGGACCACACCATATTCTTGAAATACATCACGTACATCCCGTTCATCAGCTTCGAACGGTAAATTACGAAGACGCACCTACGTATATTGCCTTGAAACGTCCTTTAACTTTACTTCCACTGATGAATTCACTGTCAGGCTGACGCCCTCATATTTATCCACCAATCGCTCATACACTGTCGTCGAAATCAGCTTGACAAAAACTCTCGCACTTCCATTCAGTGCAATACCGTAAATGTCATTGTTATCCAATCCAAAAGTGTCTCTCAACACTGCAGGCAACATCACTATCGCATTAGACGGATATACGGCACCTCTGATGAATTCCACACATACTGTGTTAATCCGTCGACGATACTGAACAGCCATTACTGTCCAATGAAACTGCTAGTAGCTCCCACTAGAGGTCAGATCGGAACAACCTTCCTCCACCACAGCTGGGCAGCCAATATTGCACAGCATATTAGGGGCTTTTGGCATTTACATCTCTTTTATACCGAACTATGTATCATTGTATCATGTCTACCTTACTATGTATCATTGTACCATGTCTAAATAAAAATTATTATTATTATTATTATTATTATGTTGGCGTTGCTAGTGTTTGTGTGGGTGTCGGTGATACTATTGCTGGTGTTGCCGGTGTTCGAAACGTTGCTCCTGGTGATGTTGGTGTTGATAGAAGTGGGAAAGGTGATGTTGATGGTGTTACTGATGTTGGTATTGCTGTTTTTAATGATGCTGGTCAACGTTTGTACTAGTGTTGGTGACGTTAGTGTTGAGGCCGTTGGTATTGCCAGTGCGTTGGTACTGGTGTTAGTGATGCTGCTGTAGGTCATGCTGCTGTTTGTGATGCTGGTGTTTGTGAGACTGATGTTGGTGATGGTGTTGGTGAGACTGGTGATGGGGATGCTGGTGTTGATCCTGGTGTTGGTGATGCTGGTGTTGGTGATACAGGTGTTGATGATATTAGCGTTGCTGATGTTGTTGGTGATCCTGGTGTTGCGGTTTTGTTGAATTAATTACAGGGAGGCTTCGCTTTACAGCGTTTCGCTAATACAGCAGTTTTCAATTATACCTACTCTTCTTTTATTCAAACTTCCTATAATAAATATATTCACCATTCACTTTAAGCTAAAGACTAAAATATTTTAAGGTAAGTAATGTGTGTAATATATATGCATTTTTTAGGCCTAGCTCTATTGCTCACTTAATATATGATAGTGTAAATGTCGTGCCGAATACGTAAAGGTTGCGATTTTGGCTTAAATAGCAACGCACTTCTTGCTGAATAAGGCAAGAGAAAAATGTATATATGTTTCATTGTGTTTGTTTATTATTTAATTATTGTAAACTTATATAAAATATATTTAGATGGATTAGGCTAAATTAAATTGCCCTTATTTTAATAAGGTTAGGTAAGTTTCCTAAGGTTCTTTTGGGACATAATCATAAATTTTTACATTAACATAAATGAAAAAAAACATATCTTTAAATGTATAAGAGAAAATTTTAGAAAGGACTTAATTTTAAACGAATTCTTGCTAATTGACCAGTTTTACTTATTCGGCACGACATAAACATGTTAAGAACATAAGAACATAAGAAAGGAGGAACACTGCAGCAGGCCTGTTGGCCCATACTAGGCAGATCCTTCATATTCCATCCCACTAACAGAATATTTGTTCAACCCAATCTTCAATGATACCCAAGAAATAAGCTTTGATAATTCTATTTACTCATGTGCAATTCCCACTCAAATCCAACCCCTCTCACTCATGAATTTATCCAACCTAAATTTGAAACTACCCAAGGTCCTTGCTTCAATAACCCTACTAGGCAGACTGTTCCACTCATCAACTACCCTTGTGGAAAATATTGGGTATTTTCCCGAAAGGTTATACATACTCGATAACCTTTCCAATGTGAATATTCTTAATGTGTGACTGTTGGTACACATAATACGTAGGGATGAAGAACGAACCAACACACAAGTCTTGACGCATGCGTAGTTAGACCCAATGGGATCAAATGGGGAGGTCAGCGCGTGGGTACGCTGAGGTCGCCCAGCTGGGGTCAGTCTCGTGGGATAAGACGAAGAAGGTTGAACGATGGGAGAGTTCTGATTATAATGGAGTCGGGAATCGGGGTTTACAACGACCAAATCGCGGTTAAGGGTCTCTCTTCACAATAGTGAATGTTGTGAATATTCGCCGGGAATAATGTGGGACATTAAGTCCAAGAAACTGCAATAATAGAGTGATAATGTGTTAAATAGTGATCGAAGCGCCATTACGGGTTTTTGATGGAGGGAATGTGCGTCGGTTTGATCAGTGTTCATCGTACACAATTATTAATGGATTAACTTCTAATGAGGGTAAATTAGTGGGACATTAAACCTTCGTGTGAATAGACTGTAAGAAAGGGAAATAGCGAGAGGATACGAATCGCTATTCCCGATCAACCGCATGTTACTTAAACCGTCCTGTCCCGTGGACGGTAAAGGGATCAAGGGAATCAATCTTCTCTTGACTCATCGGGACAACCACCAACATCATCGTCTTGCCAGAAGAATAATCTCTACCGAGCAGGGCCACGAGATCCGTCGAAGAATAGCGACAAGAATGTTGCTTCTTCCCCACCATAAGTACTCTTCTTATCTTAGCAACCGTCTGGCCAGTAGGTATGTTGGGATAATGTAGGTCTACGGTGGGAATGATGAGGATCTCCAGTGAACACCCAAGGCGCAGATAAAGGGTGAGTGAATATTAATTAATTGTGCTCTCTCCTCCTTCTCCTCAATCGGTCCTATATCCTATATCTAAAACCATACAGTCCACTTAAATTAATCATACTATAATTATTTGTATTATCTACTCAGATTTATTTGCACTGGTCTAGAGCGTCAGTGGGTTCAGAGGGTGTGAAATTATCGAAGGGAGCCATCTCAGTGACCAGGGTGGCTCAAGTTTTCCCCACATACCTCAAGGGAGTGACTGTGGTAAAATTATACTAGTCGGTCATCTCCCCGGGAGATTGTTTGTTGCAAGTGGCGGTGACCCAGATAGACAATCTCTCTTAATTCCCCACAACCCTATTTCCAAACCAATACTTTCCTATATCCTTTCTAAATCTAAACTTATCTAATTTGAATCCATTATTGCGGGTTCTCTCTTGGTGAGATATTCTCAAGACCTTATTTATATCCCCTTTGTTAATACCCATTTTCCACTTGTATACCTCGATCATGTCTCCCCTCATTCTTCGTCTTACAAGTGAATTTAATTTTAGGGTCTTCAATCTTTCTTCATACGGAAGATTTCTAATGCTATGTATTAATTTAGTCATTCTACGCTGAATGTTTTCTAACGAATTAATATCCATTCTGTAATATGGAGACCAGAATTGAGCTGCATAATCTAGGTGAGGCCTTACTAACGATGTATAAAGCTGTAATATAACCTCTGGACTTCTGTTGCTTACACTTCTTGATATAAATCCCAGTAATCTGTTTGCCTTATTACGTACGCTTAGGCATTGCTGTCTTGGTTTAAGGTTGCTGCTTACCATAACCCCCAAGTCCTTTTCGCAATCTGTATGGCTAAGTTCTACGTTATTTAACTTATAAGTGCTTGGGTTATGGACACTCCCGAGCTTCAGAACCTTGCATTTATCTACATTGAACTGCATCTGCCACTTTTCTGACCAGGAATTGAGTTTGTCTAAATCCTCCTGAAGTTCCCTGACATCTACGTTAGAATCAATTATCCTACCTATCTTCGTGTCATCGGCGAATTTGCTCATATCACTAGTAATTCCCTCATCAAGGTCATTGATATATATTATAAACAACAACGGGCCTAAGACTGATCCCTGTGGAACACCACTTGTTACAGATCCCCACTCGGATTTAACCCCATTTATGCACACTCTCTGCTTCCTATTGGTGAGCCATGACTCGATCCATGACAGCACTTTTCCCCCAATGCCATGAGCTGCCACTTTCTTTAACAGTCTCTGGTGCGGTAATCTATCAAAAGCCTTACTAAAATCTAAATAAACAATATCGAATTCTTTATCGTGATCAACAGCCTCAAAAGCTTTACTAAAGAAGGTTAATAAATTAGATATGCAGGAACGGCCCCTCGTGAATCCATGCCGAGTATCATTAATCAAATTATGGTTATCTTAATGGCTTCTAATAATATCAGCTATAATTGACTCTAGTAATTTGCCTACAATTGAGGTCAGGCTTATTGGGCGGTAATTTGACGGTAGTGACTTGTCCCCTGCTTTAAAAATAGGAATTACATTAGCCATCTTCCATATATCAGACACTACACATGTTTGAAGAGATGAATTAAAAATGTTAGATATTGGTTCACAGAGTTCCATTTTGCATTCCTTAAGAACCCTTGCAAAAAGCTCATCAGGACCCGGCGATTTATTTTGTTTCAGTCGGTCTAGTTGTTTCATAACCATTTCGCTAGTGACTGTGATATTACATAATTTATCTTCTTCAGGGACACTATAAAAATTAATTACTGGGATATTATTAGTGTCTTCCTGTGTGAAAACGGAGAGAAAATAATTATTAAAAATAGAGCACATATCATTCTCCTTGTCAGTAAGATGCCCAGAGTTATTTTTAAGGGGACCTATCTTATCCCTAATTTTTTTTCTATAAACCTGGAAAAAACTTTTTGGGTTTTTATATGCATTTGAAAGTGAAAGAAGAGTTGTTTCGCTTTACAGCCGTTCCCGGAACCTAACCTGCTGTATAAGTGGGGCCCCTCTGTGTTTATATATACGTGTGAGGTAATAACTACTATTTCGAAGCTTAACGTGGTTTGAGCAACATTATTTTAACATAAAGTACAATTTTAACTTTAAATCTGCATTTCTGTGAAAAACAACAACATATTGCATTAAAATTAGAGGATGAAATATCTGCAGAATATTTTGAGGAATATAAAGATAATGTCAGAGATAAAAATATTACATAAAAGCTTTTTATAGAAGAGTTTTGTGGAAAATTTTAAATTTTCCTTAATTCAGTGTGTGTAAATTTGATTAATATAACAACTGTGTATTAAAATGTGATGCTGATTTGAGCCTTCGAGAAATTTCGAGTGAGGGGGGGGGATGTAGAACAGCCGCAGAGTGAGGCGGAGGAGAGGACGCCATAGTGAAACTAAATGTGTGAACACTGGTCTTTTAATTGTGCAATGTAATCAGGCATCACCGAAGTTCAGTTGGTGTATATCAAACTCAATCCGTAATTTAGAAATTGCTAACATGTTCCCGCTGAAGAATTTTGATAGTGTTGAAAACCCTTACAATTCTGCTACAAGGACGTAACAATAGGGGACTCGGATTCTTCCCAGCAGCACACCTTAGCTAAGTGACGCTTACCCATAATGTATAACAGTTTTGCGTTGGCCATCGTAAACTCTAGCTCTTGGGGTAGCGTTAGGGTGTGTTCCTAATTTAATAATTGTGATCCGTTAATTAAATGGTAAGTGGCAATACAAATTTATTTTCTGATAACACTGTTGTATTAAATGTATTGTACTAATGGTTATATTCTGTGTACCCAGCAAGCCAAATCATATACACTCCACATTATTTTATAATTTACAATTATTGGTATTAATGTTTAATATTATAATTATTAATCTAAATGTCAGGTCTAGCTTTTTGTGAGAGTGGTGATGTAGTGGGCACCGAGGGAGTGACAGTTCTGCGACCTATTGTGACTAAGTCTCACTTACCTCGCCCAAATTACTTGCACGTAATAATTCAGGTAATACCCTGTAAATCTCATGCAGGTAATTGCTAACATAATAATAACTCATAAGTTGTGTTCAGGAAATTGTAATGAGGGTCACATTAACTTCGGTCTTTCAATAGTTACATTTCTTAGATCACCATATAATGTTAAGCCTATTTTAGGTAATAACCTTAGTGTTAAATTTATATTTTAATTAAAGTGTGAATTTATATCCGATTAACCATTTAGTCCCGGTGACGTTGGTGCTGGTGCTTATGGTGCTTGTGTTAGTACTTGTTATCCAAATTGTTTTCTTTCCACAGCCATTCTCGTTAGCATGTTGCCATTCTGTCTTCCATAACGTGTTGTACCTTAAGTCATTCACAAGTGTGACCATGGTGTAATAGCACACAAAATGCGTGATAAAGGAATAACAGGAAAAGTTGGCAGATGGATCTATAATTTCCTAACAAATAGAACACAAAGAGTAGTAGTCAACAGAGTAAAGTCTGAGGAGGCTACGGTGAAAAGCTCTGTTCCACAAGGCACAGTACTCGCTCCCATCCTGTTCCTCATCCTCATATCGGACATAGACAGGGATATAAGCCACAGTGCCGTGTCTTCCTTTGCAGATGACACTGCAAGACTCCAAGCAGACATAAACCAAATCTTTAAATGGGCTGCAGAAAACAATATGAAGTTCAATGATGAGAAATTTCAATTACTCCGATATGGAAAACGCGAAGAAATTTAATATTTCCTTGGAGTATAAAACAAATTCCAACCACACAATAAAGTGAAAAACTAACGTCCAAAACCTGGGAGTGATCATGTCAGTGGATCTCACCTTCACGGACCATAACATTGTAGCAATCGCATCTGCTAGAAAAATGACAGGATGGATAATGAGAACTTTAAAACCAGGGATGCCAAGCCCACGATGACACTTTTCAGGTCGCTTGTTCTATCTAGACTGGAATATTGCTGCACACTAACAGCACCTTTCAAGGCAGGTGAAATTGCTCATCAGAAAATTTGCAGAGAACCTTCATGGCACACATAACTGCGATAAAACACCTCATTTACTGGGAACGCTTGAAGTTCCTAAACCTGTACTCCTAGAACGCAGGCGAGAGAGATACATGATTATATACACTTGGAAAATCCTAGAGGGATTAGTACCAAACTTGCACATGAAAATCACTCCCTATGAAAACAAAAGACTCGGCAGGAGATGCAACATTCCCCCAATGAAAAGCAGGGGCGCCACGAGTACACTGAGAGACAACACAATAAGTGTCCGGGGCCCAAGATTGTTCAACTGCCTCCCAGCATACATAAGGGGGATTACCAATAGACACCTGGCTGTCTTCAAGCAGGCACTGGACAGGCACCTAAAGTCGGTACCTGACCAGCCGTGTGTCGTACGTTGGATTGCGTGCGGCCAGCAGTAACAGCCTGGTTGATCAGGCCCTGATCCACCATGAGGCCTGGTCACAGACCGGGCCGTGGGTGCGTTGACCCCCGGAACTCTCTCCAGGTAAACTCCAGAAATATCTTCTGAAACCTGGTTTCTAAAAAAAAAGTCCGGGCGTTGACGCACGCTTTACGCATTGTTGATATCTGCCCTAACTCCATCTCTACCAAAAATCTTAAAAGTTAGTTTACTATGATACGTTAAGTTAGGTTAGCTAAATTAACCTATATCTGTGCCTAAACACGCGGCTTGTGTCCAGCCTCGTGAGATGTAAGTCTCACAGCGCTGATATCCCCACACATGCTCTTTACATTGAAGCCACTCTGATGTATGACTCCTATGGGTTTAGTGTTTCCCCAATAATAATTAAAATTAAAAAAATTAAATTGGAGGATGGACTGCTCTTGCATATCAACTGGTGTTCGTTAATAACATCAGCAGGCTAATTTGAGAAGCCTAGTGCAGTGGTAGGCGCGTGACTCTTACACCTGCTGTCCCTCTATCTTGCAGTAAATTGTTATTAGTTATTTGGGAGTTGTGGTTCGCATCACAAAGAAGCTGTTCCCAGAACCACGATGGAAGTAAGTCATCCATCCTGCATGATGGAATGTAATAGGGAACCCATCCTACGTGATGGAATGTGATAGGAAACCCATCCTACGTGATGGAATATGATAGGAACACATCCTGCATGATGGAATATGATAGGGAACCCATCCTGCATGATGAATATGATAGGGAACCCATCCTGCATGATGGAATATGATAGGGAACCCATCCTGCATGATGGAATATGATAGGGAACCCATCCTGCATGATGGAATATGATAGGGAACCCATCCTGCATGATGGAATATGAGAGGGAACCCATCCTGCATGATGGAATATGATAGGGAACCCATCCTGCATGATGTAATATGATAGGGAACCCATCCTGCATGATGGAATATGATAGGGAACCCATCCTGCATGATGGAATATGATAGGGAACCCATCCTGCATGATGGAATATGATAGGGAACCCATTCTGCATGATGGAATATGATAGGGAACCCATCCTACATGATGGAATATGATAGGGAACCCATCCTGCATGATGGAATTGATAGGAACCCATCCTATGATGGAATTGATAGGGAACCCATCCTCATGATGGAATATGATAGGGAACCCATCCTGCATGATGTAATATGACAGGAACCCATCCTGCATGATGGAATATGATAGGAACCCATCCTGCATGATGGAATATGATAGGGAACCCATCCTGCATGGAATATGATAGGAACCCATCCTCATGATGGAATTGATAGGAACCCATCCTCATGATGAATATGATAGGGAACCCATCCTCGTGATGGAATTGATAGGGAACCCATCCTACGTGATGGAATATGATAGGAACCCATCCTACTGATGGAATATGAAGGGAACCCATCCTGCATGATGAATATGATAGGGAACCCATCCTGCATGATGGAATATGATAGGGAACCCATCCTGCATGATGGAATATGATAGGGAACCCATCCTGCATGATGGAATATGATAGGGAACCCATCCTGCATGATGGAATATGATAGGGAACCCATCCTCATGATGGAATATGATAGGGAACCCATCCTGCATGATGGAATATGATAGGGAACCCATCCTGCATGATGGAATATGATAGGGAACCCATCCTGCGTGATGGAATATGATAGGGAACCCATCCTGCATGATGTAATATGATAGGGAACCCATCCTGCATGATGGAATATGATAGGGAACCCATCCTGCATGATGGAATATGATAGGGAACCCATCCTACGTGATGGAATATGATAGGGAACCCATCCTACGTGATGGAATATGATAGGGAACCCATCCTGCATGATGAATATGATAGGAACCATCCTGTGATGAATATGAAGGAACCCATCCTGCATGATGGAATATGATAGGGAACCCATCCTGCATGATGGAATATGATAGGGAACCCATCCTGCGTGATGGAATATGATAGGGAACCCATCCTACGTGATGGAATATGATAGGGAACCCATCCTATCTGATGGAATATGATAGGGAACTCATCCTACGTGATGGAATATGATAGGGAACCCATCCTGCATGATGAAATATGACAGGGAACCCATCCTGCATGATGAAATATGATAGGGAACCCATCCTGCATGATGGAATATGATAGGGAACTCATCCTACGTGATGGAATATGCCAGGTAATTCATCTTATGTGACGAGTGACTAGTGTAAAACATGGGTAACTCTTTCTGTAACCTTTAAAAATTTCATATAATAAAGTAGCAACACAAAGTTTTATATCCCATCAAACAAGCACAAGCTTCACTGAGCGGGTCGTCGTATCCCTAAGATCTGCCTCAAAAAGAAATTTTGTAAGTCTGCTGGCAAAGAATAACACCAGCAGATGTATAGAAAATGGGCTCACTGGTTGGCCGTGGGTGGGTGTGTGAGGTGGTTCAGCACTCTGTGTTGAGTGTGTGACAGTGTTGTCTTGACCACACTAGTGAGTGTGTGACAGTGTTGTCTTGACCACACTAGTGAGTGTGTGACAGTGTTGCTTTAACCACCAGTGAGCGTGCGAGTGTTGACCACCAGTGAGCGTGCGAGTGTTGACCACCAGTGAGCGTGCGAGTGTTGACCACCAGTGAGTAAGGTGAACCACTTTAGGATCAAAGTAATCACTCAGCCAGTCAGCGGACTTTGCCAACTACATTTTAAGTTACAAAGGTAAAGTAATTTTTTAATACAATATTTGTTTATATTTAGTATAACAAATTTCGCCTGATAGCGTGCATTGTTTATAAGCTTGCTAGAAATTCCCAAGATTCCTAGAATATTCATAGTAAAGAAGATATTGCACCTTCAAATATACATGTTGCCATTGAGGTTGATGCAGAGACCAAGCAACTACAGGTAAATGTGTACAAGTTTCTTGTTAGGGGTTACAGAGAGGTATTCCGAGTCACATGTATAAACCAGAGCAGCTCATAGGTGGCTCATCAGATGCAAGTGTCCCCACCCATAGCTTGATCTCAGCAGTGCCATTATATCCCCCATGACAGGGCACATGGTATGGTAAGTATTCATGACGTGATGACTTAAATGCCTTCATTTGGTTTAAAGTGACGAAACATTTTAATGTACATAATGTGTATAGACCGAGAGGTTGTATACCTACATGTATATACACTCAGAGTTAACTTCAATCCCTATTTTAGAAATTTAAGTATACATACACGATTGTTAGTTTACAGCGCATACACAGTATTAACCCAAATGCAGTCAGTAGACTTAACATACTACAAATTAAATAAAAGTGTACTTTTCTCAGCAAGATAATGTCAATTATTAAAGTAATGTGTATGGTATACATATTACTTCATTATTAAAGTAATGTGTATGGTATACATATTACTTCATTATTAAAGTAATGTGTATGGTATACATATTACTTCATTATTAAAGTAATGTGTATGGTATACATATTACTTCATTATTAAAGTAATGTGTATGGTATACATATTACTTCAATATTAAAGTAATGTGTATGGTATACATATTACTTCAATATTAAAGTAATGTGTATGGTATACATATTACTTCAATATTAATGTGTATGGTATACATATTACTTCAATATTTTGTACTTGTGTAAAAATATAAACTGATGTAAATAGAAATCCGAGTGAACCACACACTGTTGTGTGTGGTGGTTCACTGTTGTGTGGTGGTTCACTGTTGTGTGGTGGTTCACTGTTGTGTGGTGGTTCACTGTTGTGTGGTGGTTCACTGTTGTGTGGTGGTTCACTGTTGTGTGGTGGTTCACTGTTGTGTGGTGGTTCACTGTTGTGTGGTGGTTCACTGTTGTGTGTGGTGGTTCACAGTTGTGTGGTGGGTCACTGTTGTGTGGTGGTTCACTGTTGTGTGGTGGTTCACTGTTGTGTGGTGGTTCACTGTTGTGTGGTGGTTCACTGTTGTGTGGTGGGTCACTGTTGTGTGTGGTGGTTCACTGTTGTGTGGTGGGTCACTGTTGTGTGGCGGTTCACTGTTGTGTGGTGGTTCACTGTTGTGTGGTGGTTCACTGTTGTGTGGTGGGTCACTGTTGTGTGGTGGTTCACTGTTGTGTGTGGTGGTTCACTGTTGTGTGGTGGTTCACTGTTGTGTGTGGTGGGTCACTGTTGTGTGGTGGGTCACTGTTGTGTGTGGTGGTTCACTGTTGTGTGGTGGTTCACTGTTGTGTGTGGTGGGTCACTGTTGTGTGTGGTGGGTCACTGTTGTGTGGTGGGTCACTGTTGTGTGGTGGGTCACTGTTGTGTGGTGGGTCACTGTTGTGTGTGGTGGCTCACTACACCAAGTGGTGGGGTCACTGTGTGTAGTGGGGTCACTGAGTAGTGGGTCACTGCTGTGATTGGTGAGTCACTGTTGTGTGTGGTGGGTAACTACTGTGAGTGGTGGGTCATTGTTGTGTGGTGGGGTCACTGTTTTGGGTGGTGGGTCACTGTTATGTATCGTGGGTCACTGGTGTGTGGTGGGGTCACTGTTTTGGGTGGTGGGTCACTGTTGTGTGTGGTGGATCACTGTTTTGTGTGTAGGGATCACTGCTGTGTGTTGGGATCACTGCTGTGTGTGGTGGGTCACTGCTGTGTGGTGGGTCACTACTGTGAGTGGTGGGTCACTGTGTGATGGGGTCACTCCTGTGAGTAGCGAGTCACTGCTGTGTTTGGTGGGTTATTGCTGTGTGGTGGGTCACTGCTGTGTGTGGTGGGTCATTTCTGTGTGAGGGTTACTGCTGTGTGGTGAGTCACTGTTATATGGCGGGTCACTGATGTGTGGTGGGTCACTGCTGTGTAGTGGGTTACTGTTGTATGTAGTGAGTCACTATGGCGAGTTGTGGGTCTGTGTGGTGGGTCACTGTTGTGTGTGGTGGGGTCACTGTTATATGTGCTATATGTGATGGAGTCACTGCTGTGTGGCGGAGTCACTGCTGTGTGTGGTGGGGTCACTGCCGTGTTTGGTGGGTCATTTATGTGTGGTGGGGTCACTGCTGTGTATGGTGGGATCACTCCTGTGTGTGGTGGCATCACTGCTGTATGAGGTGGGGCCATTGCTGTGTGTGGTGGGGTCACTAGTGTGTGGTGGGTCACAACTGTGGTGGTTCACTACTGTGTTGGGTCACTATTGTGTGTGGGTATTGTCATTACTGTTTGCTGAGGTCACTACTGTGTGTGGTGGGGTCATTGTGTGTGATGGGTCACTACTGTGTATGGTTGGGGTGGTCACTACTGTGTGGTGGGGTCACTACTGTGTATGGTGGGGTCACTACTGTGTGGGATTCACTACTGTATGTGGTTAGGTCACTACTGTGTGTAGTGGAGTCACTACTGTGTGGTGGGTTACTATTGTGAGGTGGGGTCACTATTGTGTGATGGGTCGCTACTGTGTGGGTTACTACTGTGTGATGGGTCACTACTGTGTGTGGTGGGTCACTACTGTGTGGTGGGTCACTACTGAGTGTGATGGGTCACTACTGTGTGTGGTGGGTCACTACTGTGTGGTGGGTCACTACTGAGTGTGATGGGTCACTACTGTGTGTTGTGGGTCACTACTGTGTTGTGGGTCACTACTGTTATAATCGGGTCACTACTATGTATGGTCGGGTCACTACTGTGTGTAGTGGTTCACTACTGTGTAAGTAACTTTATTCAGATATACACAAATACAGTTACATTGATTTTCATACATAGCAGCATATGTGTAGAGAACCTAGGTAGGGTCACTACTGTGTGTGGTGGGGTCACTACTGTGTGTGGTGGGGTAAGTACTGTGTGGTGGGGTCACTACTGTGTGGTGGGTCACTGTGGTGTGGGGTGGGTCACTTCTGTGTATGGTGGGTCACTACTGTGTATGGTGTCTCTACTGTGTGGTGGGTCACTACTGTGTATGGTGGGTCACTACCGGATATGGTGGATCACTAATTGTGGTGGGTCACTAATGTGTATGGTAGGTCACTACTCTGTATGGTAGGTCACTGTGTGTGGTGGGGTCATTACTGGGTGGTGGGTCACTAATGAGTGTTGGGCCACTGTGTGGTGGGTCACTATGTGTGGTGGTTCACTACTGTGTGTGGAAGGGTCACTATGTATGAAGGGTCACTACTGTGTGGTGGGTCACTACTGTGTGGTTAGTCACTACTGTGTAGTGGGTCACTACTATGTAGTGGGTCACTACTGTGTAGTGGGTCACTACTGTGTGGTGGGTCACTATTTGGTGGGGTCACTACTGTGTGGTGGAACGCAAGACATATCAACATATTTTCCGCACAATGGTTGGTGATGTATAACGCAATGCAGAAACATAGGCTTTGAGAATCCATACTCGTAAGATTTTGTGATTTGTCCAACCAAACCTTTCTTCACACCAGACACGTTCTTTCATCCATCAGTTGTCAGCTTTGCAGTTTATTCCACTTCAGGTTATTTTCAAATATGTTTTTTTGCAATTCTTTGAAGATGTCTTCTCCGGTTCCTGTGCTGTGCATGCTATGCATTGACGCTAATTCTTCAAAAATTCGTTGTTGACGCCACGGATGAATACCAGGAGTTGTGATGTGTCACTCACATCATTCGATTCACCAAGTGCGAGAGAATAAAACTGAAAATTTCGTGCTGTTGTTCTACGATCAACGGTATTTGGCACAAGACTCAGCATTTTCAACAGATTTGCTTTTTCTGGCCATAACTCTCCCACTCTCACACTCTTTGATCAGATCTCCATGCGTGAATGGCGTTCTTTTAGCTAACGCATAAGCTACTTTGTGACTGGCCCTGGTTAAAGCTTCATTTTCAGCTCTTCTGCGTAAAAACCTTGTTAGGAAAGTGACCTGCGTTGTTAGGAAAGTGACCTGCGTTGTTAGGAAAGTGACCTGCGTTGTTAGGAAAGTGACCTGCGTTGTTAGGAAAGTGACCTGCGTTGTTAGGAAAGTGACCTGCGTTGTTAGGAAAGTGACCTGCGTTGCAATGATTCATTTTCTTCCGAACGCTGTGTTCCTGTGAACTGGGAATAACTTGGTTTATATTTGGTCATAGTACCGACGTACAATGTACTCCTTCAAAACTGCAACAGTTTCGTGGCATACGACACACAAGGCTTTATCACTTGCTGGTACAAAGAAGTACTTTACGCCCGGTCTTCATTAAACACCGGCACTCACTCTGCACTGTTTCTTTCCTTTTTCCTTCCATAACTGAAGAGTAAATCTGAAAAATGAAAAGATTGGAACTAAAATTTAAACAAATTTTGACATATAAATTGTTACAAGCAACAAAATCCTTAAATTCAAGTGATTAAAAATGAGGGTTTGTTGGTTTTACTATATATAAATATTTTAAGTTGTTGCGGGTCACATAAAATCTTGTGGTGGGCCGCAGTTTGGAGACCCCTGGTATAAAAGAGTGAGAATAATACTTCAAAAAATTTACCAATAAATTTAATCTTCCTCTAAGCAAGACTAACATGAAAAGTTTGAAACCAATCAGGTTAGGCATTCTCCATTTATTGCACTAAATTCATTGATTCCAATTTTTCAACTATGTAAGTATTTTGACAAATTTTCAACAGTACAGCCTAAATTTCTGGGACATCATGCTTCTGATAAGGTACATCGGACATTAACAACTGAAGCTGTTTAGATGAGGCGTAGTCAAACTATTACATTGAAAATATATTTACAAACAGCAATCCCAGACTGGCCAGCTGGCAACTCAGGCAAATGCCAGAAGGGCCACTACCCAGATGGCCTGGTGGGCCAACCACTAGGCAGGTAAAATTCACGACTTTATTTTAAATACTAAGCATATATTACTGGAAAAAAATCTTAATATCTATTGATCATTGGTTAGGACCTTTCACTGACACTGATAACCTATAGGTTAGGTTATCAGTGTCAGGAAACAGGACAAGTGTTTCCTGACGCGGGTGTTAATGACCCGCCACTGGAGGTTGTGTCATCTGACCGAAGCCTTCCGCTGGCTTACCCCGGTCCACCCCTTAAAAAATTAATGATTAATGCAACACAGTTCAGAAATTGATGTTTTCACCCGTACAAATGCCTCAGGTCGCAACACAAGTGTTGTCGTAGTAAAACTTGTGTGTTTGTGTACTGTGTAGTTAGTTTACTTCTTTTGTGTTAACAATATTTTGTGTAAACAACTTGTATACTTCACAAAGAAATTAATTGTTTGTTTATTTGATATATTTTCACACTTTATTTTAATGTTTTTTTTTCAGTAAACAATATATAATAATGGATCTCAAGGAAGAGAAAAACGACTATGCAGAACAGAGAAAATTCCAAAAAAAACGAGGAAAAAAGACTTGGAAGCCAGTGCGTAAAATTGCATAAAAATAGCGTCAGGCAGTTGAGTGTCAAGCAGCAAGTCATAACATTCCTGGGCCTAGTGCCAGTCGTAATACAGTATGTCCTCACAACAGCTGACTTTCCCAGAAGAACATGTAAATATCCAGAATACGTGGAAAAACTTTACCAGTCAATGGATTCTTCTATTCTGTTATGCCTACAGTGTTTATTGAAGTGGAAAGAAATAGGTTTATCCATACACAAGAGAGACCACTATGCACAGCTTCAGTAATTGTCGACTCTATTGATCATTAAACTGTAAAGTTAAACTATGAATACAACTATTTCGTTCGTACAATGAAATACTACTAGCTTATGCCATTTCTGAATCATCATCTCAGTCAAGACAATATATTGTTCTCAAGAACACTGTTAATCTCAAGGATGGAGCCGCATGTGGCTGATACACTGCAGTGAGACTCAGTCTGGTTACCATTGTCCAGTGCTTCCTAATCTCATCCACGTATTTCAGGAGTGACTGATATAGAAGCTACATCCATCAAAGACTCGTAGAACTTGAAAGATGTAGGATGTACAGAACTTGTTGTTAAAACACTTGATATTCATAAAACATCTAAATTCTTTTTTATTGTTAAATATCTGCATGGCGGGAGCAAGTGAGATATAAAAGGCTGCAAATTCTGGAGACATTAAACTTTTGAAAATGATCGGGAAACACTGACTTAATTATAGAGGAAGGAAATATGAAACTGCATACACTAGAAAATATTTCAAAGGATCCTGGTAAGTACTTAAAGCTAGTTTTAATTCTTAGAAAATACGATTTATATCGTAATGAACACGATTGCGTAAAACAAAGCGTAGATAGAGTACGTATCTCAGGAAAGATGGGCACAGAGAAGATCATTAGTAACTTTGTAATTTTCATGTTTGGCGCTATGCATAAATTTAATTTTCGGGAATACATAAGCAATTTAGGGTATTCAATGTATCTCATTTACCTGGTGGACTACTGCTTCTTCCACTGACATGTTGATATTAGTTTATATGTAAGGAACAATCACTAAACACAAGTCAAGAAATTTCATGATAGCCACATGTGAGATATCCACATAGAATTTGTGACGATGGATCGCAAAGGAAATGTCACTTTGATATGTTTTGGGTTATCTTGGTAATTTACACTATGTATGATAATTGTGTATACCAGTACCTGAATAAACTTCCTTAAAAATGGCGAGTTTAGAGGTGCCAGTACAGTGTGCCTAAGGACACGTGTTAGAGGTGCCAGTACAGTGTGTCTAAGGGCACGTGTAATGACGAGAGTAGACCTAGTGCGAGCCTAAAAACTAATTGGTCTTGTCTCATACCAGGCTTCCTAAATTAAAAGGAAACTACAGGAATAAAAACCATTAGAAACTTTAAAAAAACGACGGAAATTCCCCTTTTTTCCCAGCGACAGTTTTAATACACCAACTTTGATTATATTTTTCCTTTAGCGCTCCCCACTATTACTGACTCTGCCTCCTGCATACTTCTAACCCTCACTGGTCTCTCATCTTCCTATATTTCATATTTCTGACCTTTTTTTGGGTTATCCTAGGTAATTTACACTAATAATTGTATTAATATGTACCTGAACCTCAGTAATCGTACTAACATATCCGGCCCTGCAGCACTATATGACCCTTGTGAATTTAGCGCTTAGTTTTGATTGCAATAATATCAACAATGGAAATTAAAGTTTACACTGAAGTAAGTATCATGTAATATAGACCAGCATCACACTGCGGGTCTTCTCACAATCTAACTATCATATAATATAGGACAGTATTACACTGCGGGTGTACCAGATGAAATACATCACGTGGTGTCAGAGTATAGCTCCCGGAATAGCCTGGTGTCCTGATTGTGAGAGCGGATGGCAGCGTCACGACACACGGGGTCAACACCCAACACAAGGCCACCAAAGGACGAGATGAACTCATCTTTGACGCAAAGAGAAGCTTCAGCAGACAACATTTTGAACTTTCTCCCAGAACACAAACATCAGCAGAGAATGCAGGGAATTTTCTCCCAGAACACAAACATCAGCAGAGAATGCAGGGAATTTTCTCCCAGAACACAAACATCAGCAGAGAATGCAGGGAATTTTCTCTCAGAATTATTTACCACTCAAATATAATTGAAGATCTCGGGTCATCAATTTCCTTGGTGCTACTTTGTTGTACATGCGAATTTATGAGGCATGTATATATATATATATATATATATATATATATATATATATATATATATATATATATATATATATATATATATATATATATATATAGCAGATGAACAAGGGGGCTTTAGGAAAGGTAGGGGTGTGTAGACCAAGTGTTTACAGTGAAACATATAGGTGAACAGTATTTGGATAAGGGTAAAGATGTTTTTGTGGCATTTATGGATTTGGAAAAGGCGTATGATAGGGTAGATAGGGGGCAATGTGGCAGATGTTGCAGGTGTATGGAATAGGAGGAAGGTTACTGAAAGCAGTGAAGAGTTTTTATGAGGATAGTGAGGCTCAGGTTAGAGTGTGTAGGAGGGAAGGGGACTATTTCCCAGTAAAAGTGGGCCTTAGACAAGGATGTGTGATGTCACCGTGGTTGTTCAATATATTTATAGATGGGGTTGTAAGAGAAGTGAATGCGAGGGTCTTGGCAAGAGGTGTTGGGCTAAAAGATAAAGAAGCAAATACAAAGTGGGAGTTGTCACAGTTGTTTTTTGCTGATGACACTGTGCTTTTGGGAGATTCTGAAGAGAAGCTGCAGAGGTTGGTGGATGAATTTGGTAGGGTGTGTAAAAGAAGAAAATTGAAAGTGAATATAGGAAAGAGTAAGGTGATGAGGATAACAAAAAGAATAGGTGACGAAAGATTAGATATCAGATTGGAGGGAGAGAGTATGGAGGAGGTGAATGTATTCAGATATTTGGGAGTGGACATGTCGGCGGATGGGTCTATGAAGGATGAGGTGAATCATAGAATTGATGAGGGTACAAGGGTGAGTGGAGCACTTCGGAGTCTGTGGAGACAAAGAACCTTGTCCATGGAAGTAAAGAGGGGAATGTATGAGAGTATAGTTATACCAACGCTCTTATATGGGTGTGAAGCATGGGTGATGAATGTTGCAACGAGGAGAAGGCTGGAGGCAGTGGAGATGTCATGTCTGAGATCAATGTGTGGTGTGAATATAATGCAGAGAATTCGGAGTTTGGAAATTAGGAGGAGGTGCGGGATTACCAAAACGATTGTCCAGAGAGCTGAGGAGGGGTTGTTGAGGTGGTTTGGACATGTAGAGAGAATGGAACGAGACAGAGTGACTTCGAGAGTGTATAAATCTGTAGTGGAGGGAAGGCGGGGTAGGGGTCGGCCTAGGAAAGGTTGGAGGGAGGGGCTAAAGGAAGTTTTGTGTGCGAGGGGCTTGGATTTCCAGCAAGCATGTGTGAGCGTATTTGATAGGAGTGAATGGAGGCATATGGTTTTAATACTTGACGTGCTGTTGGAGTGTGAGCAAAGTAACATTTATGAAGGGATTCAGGAAACCGGCAGGCCGGACTTGAGTTCTGGAGATGGGAAGTACAGTGCCGGCACTCTGAAGGAGGGTGTAAATGTTGCAGTTTTATAACTGTAGTGTAAAGCACCCTTCTGGCAAGACAGTGATGGAGTGAATGATGATGAAAGTTTTTCTTTTTCGGGCCACCCTGCCTTGGTGGGAATCGGCCGATGTGTTAATAATTATATATAATATATATATATATATATATATATATATATATATATATATATATATAATATATATATATATATATATATATATATATATATATATATATATATATATATATATATATATATATATATATATATATATATATATATATATATAATATATACAGGAGAATTAAAAAGAGAGGCCTGGGCCTATCTTTAAACCCCACCAAATGTGAAATAGTTTCTACCAATCGACAGATGATCCAGAACATTAGTGCTGTTTTACCAGGGGCACGAGCCATTGATCCAGCCAACAGCACTCTCCTTGGTGCTCCTCTTGGACCCAATGCCATCGATCTGGTCCTGGAAAAAAAAATCTCAGACCTCAGGACGATGGAAGGCAGGATGAAAGATATCGATACACATGACGCCTTCTACCTACTCACCAGGTGCCTGTCAATCACAAAACTTACATACTTCTTGAGATGCTCCCCAGCCTTCAGCAGTCCAAAACTCAAGGAATATGACTCTCTCCTCAAGACCATGCTAGAGAGTGTATTGAATCTTTCCCTCGAAGATGGACAGTGGTTGCAAGCCTCACTTCCAGTCAGGCTTGGGGGGCTGAGAGTACGCAAATCCTCCCAGATTGCCCTACCAGCCTTCTTATCCTCTTCCATAGCATCAAATGAGCTAATAAATCAAATTTTTCCAGACAACCTCAGTGATTCAGCAGGAATACAGGACCCTAGCTACACCAGTGCCATCACTGAATGGGAGACTCTTGCTGCTCCAACACCAAAACCTAGTGCAGAACTGGCCTACAAACAGTCAAGCTGGGATGGCCCCATCACTGAAAAGATATTTGCCAACATGCTTAGGGCTGTAACATCAGACAGGGAGACTGCCCGTCTCCTAGCTGTGAGTGCACATCACTCTGGGGACTTCCTCCAAACAGTTCCCATTTCAGCAATGGAAACACGCCTCGACCATAAGACCCTCCGTATTGCAGTGGCTCTGCGCCTTGCTGCCCCAATTCACACGGAATATACGTGTATTTGCGGCGATGCGCAAGCCGACCAATATGGTCTACATGGTCTTAACTGTTCCAAAACCAAGGGCTCGCATGCAAGACACAATGAAGTCAACGACATCATAAAGAGAACCCTTGCTACAGCTGGATACCCAGCCGAGAGAGAGCCCCGATCACTAGCAGCCAACAATACCCACAACCCAGCAAACCGCCCCGACGGGATCACCATCTATCCTTGGAAGAATGGCAAGCTCTTAGCATGGGACTGCCGCGCTATATAACCCTTGTGGTTTAGCGCTTCTTTTGATTATAATAATAATAATAATTAGCATGGGACTATACCTGTGTGTCGACACTGGCTGACACCTACATCCATCACAGTGTCGGGCGACAGGGAGGAGCTGCTGACCACAGGGAGGAGTACAAGATCGGCAAGTACAGGGACATAAGCCAACAGTATCAATTTGTCCCAGTGGGATCAGAGACCTTGGGATCATGGGGAAAAAATGCAGCACGTTTCCTTAAAGAACTGGGTTCCAGACTCATCGACACCACCAGGGACCCAAGGGCAGCCACTTTCATGTTCCAGCGCCTCAGCGTGGCCATCCAGAGGGGAAATGCATGCTGCATACTGGGCTCGCGTTTGGCTTCGGAGGAGCTGGAAGAGATTCATAATCTTTGATATATTGTACCAATGTAATCATGTTCATGTTTGTGTTTTCTGTCAATGTATTCAGTCTATTAATAAAGCACTTGTACTATATATATATTTTATATATATATATATATATATATATATATATATATATATATATATATATATATATATATATATATATATATAATAATGGAGTCCACCTCTGGTACAAATTGTGGGACCATAGCCTCGGAGAAGTGGATAAAAAGGCTTCAAGGAAGAATATTTGGATTTCTTCCTGAAGCCATTTGAATATTCCACTTCTCCTACCACCCCATCTTATATATATATATATATATATATACATATATATAACTTCTCATCGCTGCTCAAAAAGAGATGCTTTGATGATTGTCAGGGCTCTTGATCTTGATCCATGGAACTGGAGCTACAATCTTCGGATCAAATGTAACTACATTCTTAAGGTGATGTATGATCTCCATGGGTCATAGTCTGTACATGAAGTTACTGAATGTATACTGTGAGTACCAGTGAATTTACACAATGTTGTGTATCTGTATATACACTGTGATTTGTGTATCTGTGTATATACACTGAGAGGTGTGTATCTGTGTATATACACTGAGAGGTGTGTATCTCTCAATGCATACAATCTGTAACTTTCTCCCTATTTTAGTGTTCTTGATTAATAGTATTCAGATGAATTACATTTTTATTAACCCAAGTTCAATAGATAGGCTTTGAACCTATCAAACTCACTGTAGCCTATTTGAAGATAATATAATGATGAATTAGACACTTATGCAACTTTTGGGAATCCTTACTGATTACAGGTAACCCTCATCGTCCACCGTTCTTCTCTGTATTAATATATCTTTATTTACTACCAGTACATGTACAAGGTATACAGACCATAGCTGACATCAATGACATACTACTATATAGAAAGCCCCTTGTTATGCTGAGCATTTCTCGCAGATTAGGTCAGTTTTGTCCTAGGATGCGACCCACACCAGTCCACTAACACCCAGGTACCTATTTTACTGATGGGTGAACATAGACAACACATGTAAGGAAGCACGTCCAATGTTTCCACCCCTTCGCCGGGAATCGAACCCGGACCCTCACCGTGTGAAGCGAGAGCTTTTGCCACCAGGCCACGGGCCATCGGTCTGAAGCAGCAACTGGCGGGCGATATGTTTCTTCAATGAACATTCTCAACGTTGTACAAGTGTCGTATTCATCATTACATTATCATCAAATAGGCTACAGGTATTTCTTCAACTTTTCAATTTTTCTAAAAAATGAAAAAATGAAAGTAAGTACACATCACATGGTATATAAGTGAACTTTATATTGCATGTCACTGCAGTAGTATATAAGTGAACTTTATATTGCATGTCACTTCAGTAGTATATAAGTGAACTTTATATTGCATGTCACTGCAGTAGTATATAAGTGAACTTTATATTACATGTCACTGCAGTAGTATATAAGTGAACTTTATATTGCATGTCACTTCAGTAATACATCACCAACTTCCTTCTATCTGGCCTCCAGTTATGGATGGCTGTGTACCCAGGTATTTTAAAAATGTCCATTGCGTAAGACTTTAACCAAGTTTCTGCTGGAATAATGAAGGTTAATTTAGCATGTTTACCTGGAGAGAGTTCCAGGGGTCAACGCCCCCGCGGCCCGGTCTGTGACCAGGCTTCATGGTGGATCAGAGCCTGATCAAGGGAGCCTGACTCAGGGAGCCTGATCAAGGGAGCCTGACTCAGGGAGCCTGATCAAGGGAGCCTGACTCAGGGAGCCTGACTCAGGGAGGATTGTGATGTTACCACACTGCTTACTTACACATCTGCTGTTGTGACTCAAAATTGAGTTCTTGTTAACGAAGATTGTTTTCGACTTTTGTACTTGTGTAGTATTTGTACTCTTATTTGCTGTAAACTGAATGTTGTTGAGATCGGGGATCTACTGTATTAACATTCATGGGTAGTACTTGTAGTAAACAATGGTAGTATCTTTGACTAAACTTTTAAAAATGATATATGGTAAATTAGAAGATGAAAGTAGCATTATAAATCCTAGTTATTCGATGCACAGTTATTAATTTTTTTAAATAACTGGATAAAATAAGCAAGAAAGTAGGTAAAAAAACAATATAAGCAAATGAATAACTGGGTAAGATATGCAAGGAAAGAGTATATACTAATAACAAACCCGTGGCTTGGTGGGTAGCGCGCTGCAATATTGCTGCACACTAACTGCACCTTTCAAGGCGGATGAAATTGTTGACCTAGAAAATGTGCAGAGAACCTTCACGGCACGCATAACTGCGATAAACCACCTCAATTACTGGGAACGCTTGAAGTTCCTAAACCTGTACTCCCTGGAACGCAGGCGGGAGAGATACATTATTATATACCATGGAAAATCCTAGAGGGGTTAGTACCAAACTTGCACACGAAAATCACTCCCTACGAAAGCAAAAGACTCGGCAGACGATGTAACATTCCCCCAATGAAGAGCAGGGGTGCCACTAGCACGTTGAGGGACAACACAATAAGTGTCAGGGGCCCAAACTGTTCAACTGCCTCCCAGCATACATAAGGGGGATTACCAATAAAGCCCTGGCTGTCTTAAAGCAGGCACTGGACAGGCACCTAAAGTCAGTACCTGACCAGCCGGGTTGTGGTTCGTACGTCGGGTTGCGTGCGGCAACCCGATGTTGATCAGGCGCTGATCCACCATGAGGCCTGGTCACAGACCGGGCCGCGGGGGCGTTGACCCTGGAACACTCTCCAGGTAAACTCCAGGTATACCAAGTGTCCTTGGTTCGATTCCCGGCCGGGTGGAAACGTTGGGCATGTTTCCTTGCAACTGCTGCCCTTGTTCACCTGGGTGTTATTCGACTGTTGTGGGTGGCATCCTGGGGTGGTAGTATACCTTAGATAGGGCTGGGCTTTGAAGTTATCTGAGATAAGATAACAGCTCTTAGCCTGTAAAATTGATCTATGTAAAAAAAAAGTGGGCGAAAAGTGGGTTATAATCAGCTTTCATACACCTGGAGAGTGTGTAGAGGAGAGAGGAATTCTGGGAAATGTTCATCGAGTGTTTAGGTACCTTTGAACCAAGTGAGAAAGTAACTGTGGTAGGGGACCTAAATGCTAAAGCAGGAGAAACGTTTAGTGAGGGTGTGGTAGGTAAGTTTAGGGAGCCAGGTGTGAATGATAATGGGGAGCCTTTGATTGAACTTTGTATAGAAAGGGGTTTGGTAATAGGCAATACATATTTTAAGAAGAAAAGGGTAAGTATACAAGATATGATAAAGGACGAAATAACAGTAGTTTGTTGGACTACGTATTGGTAGATAAAAGACTGTTGAGTAGACTTCAGGATGTACATGTTTATAGAGGGGCCACGAATATTTCAGATCACTTTTAGTTGTAGCTACAGTGAGAGTAAAAGGTAGATGGGATACAAGGAGAATGGAAGCAGCAAAAGAGAGAGGTGAAGGTTTATAAACAAAGGAGGAGGCAGTTAAGGTAAGATATAAACAACTGTTGGAAGAAAGATGGTCTAGCTAGTGAGAGTATAGGCAGTGAGGTTGAAGAGGTATACCTGGAGTATACCTGGAGAGGGTTTCGGGGGTCAACGCCCCCGCGGTCCGGTCTGTGACGAGGCCTCATGGTGGATCAGGGTCTGATCAACCAGGCTGTTACTGCCGGCCGCACGCAAACTGATATACGAACCACAGCCCGGTTGGTCAGGTACTGACTTTAGGTGCCTGTCCAGTGCCTTCTTGAAGACACCCAGGGGTCATTGGTAATCCCCCTAATGTATGCTGGGAGGCAGTTGAACAGTCTTGAGCCCCGGACACTTATTGTGTTGTCTCTCAGTGTACTCGTGGCGCCCCTGCTTTTCATCGGGGAAATGTTGCATCTCCTGCCGAGTCTTTCATAGGGAGTGATTTTCATGTGCAGCTTTGGTACCAATCCCTCCAGGACCTTCCAAGTGTATATTTTCATGTATCTCTATCGCCTGCGTTCCAGGGAATACAGATCAAGGACCTTCAACCGTTCCCAGTAATTTAAGTACTTTATTGTACTTGTGTGCTGTGAAAGTTCTTTGTACACTCTCTAGGTCAGCAATGTCGCCAGCCTTGAAGTGGGCAGTTAGTGTACAGCAGTATTCCAGCCTAGAGAGAACAAGTGATTTGAGGAGTGTCATCATGGGCTTGGCGTCTCTAGTATTGAAGGTTCTCATTATCCATCCTATCATTTTCCTAGCCGATGAGGTAGATACATTGTTTGTTGTGGTCTTTAAAGGCGAGATCATCTGACATTATCACTCCCAAGTCCTTCACATTTCTTTTTCGCTCATTGTATGGTTAGAATTTGTCGTATACCTTGATACATTTTTTATTTCCTCAAGTTTTCCATATCTGAGTAGTTGAAATTTCTCCTCGTTGAACTTCATATTGTTTTGAGTGACCCATTTGAAGATTTGGTTGATGTCCGCTTGGAGTCTTGCGGTGTCTTCAATGGAGGTCACTGCCATGGCAATCCGGGTGTCATCCGCAAAGGAAGACACTGAGCTATGGCTTACATCTCTGTCTATGTCAGATATGAGGATGAGGAACAGGATGGGAGCGAGTACTGTGCCTTGTGGAACAGAGTTTTTCACCGTAGCTGCCTCAGACTTTACTCTGTTTACTATTACTCTTTGTGTTCTATTTGTCAGGAAGTTATAGATCCATCTACCAACTTTTCCTGTTATTAATTTATCACGCATTTTGTGTGCTATTACGCCATGGTCACACTTGTCAAAGGCTTTTGCAAAGTCTGTGTGGAGTGGAGTGGAGAATAAGATAAACTAGGAAGAGGGAAGTAGTGGAGAATAAGATTAACTAGGAAGAGGGAAGTAGTGGAGAATAAGATTAACTAGGAAGAGGGAAGTAGTGGAGAATAAGATAAACTAGGAAGAGGGAAGTAGTGGAGAATAAGATAAACTAGGAAGAGGGAAGTAGTGGAGAATAAGATTAACTAGGAAGAGGGAAGTAGTGGAGAATAAGATAAACTAGAAAGAGGGAAGTAGTGGAGAATAAGATAAACTAGGAAGAGGGAAGTAGTGGAGAATAAGATAAACTAGGAAGAGGGAAGTAGTGGAGAATAAGATAAACTAGGAATATGGTGGTATTGGGAAAACAGATTGTTTGATTTATGGGAAGCAAGTAGGTAGAAAGTTGAATGGAAATATTCTTGAAATAAAAAAAGAAAAAAAAAATGACTACATGTGGGAAAATATACAATAAATGGATAGATGGATTAAATAAACAAATAAATAAAAAAAAGTTTAACGAAAGGAAATAATGTGCAAAGGAAGAGGAAATGTGATGAACACGGATCAATGTACAGGGGACAGAGCAATGTGTGATAATGACCGTAAAAACTATGTTGACCCCCGGAGAACACTCAAAGTATACACGTATGAAAAGTTTGATAAACTGCATAATATACAATTTTGAAATACAATGGTAGTAATGTAAGACACTAGTCGTGTTTAACTTGGTGCTGATGATGGTTGTTCAGATGGTGCTGAAGATGGTTCTTCAGATGGTGTTTCAGCAAGTGTGAGGAATTTGTTGAGTTTTTTTCTCACTTAGCACTTCATGTTTGGTGAGTTGAGAGTTCTAGCAGTTATTTTGCCATCTTGAATTTGACAGCAACTGATTTCAGGCTTTCTTCGTAATGTAAATAGTAGATTCAATCGCTTTTTGTCTATCATTCATTGACAGATGTGTCATTTAATTGCAAAGTTTTCTGTGAACTCAAGTCGCCTTGAAGGGTGACACGACTCCTAAATTTATTAAAGATAGAAAGGTTCCCTTCTATTAAAAGTAACTTCTCCCATGTCATTCAATTTAACGGGGTAATATCTAGTGATAACTAGTGTGTTTTTCCAGTTAGAAACTTCCTCCAACTAAACACAATTATTCACAGCTTGACAAAGGAGGTTTAGCCTTGGTATTTGCTCTTCAGAAGGTCATATATTTCTTATTGGATAGAAAGTTTGTTGCTAGAACAGATCACATTTCATTACTGGCTCTGTATAGCGAGAAAATAACGGTAAATGATCAACTAATTTAAATATTAGAGAATTCTTATAAACATGGCTGTGTAACAATGTTTTAAATTCATCTGGCCACTTCTTCTACCAGTTATAATGAGCAGGGAAAACATTGGTCAAAGTAGGTCCCAAAATTGTCCATGCTATGTGATGATGCAATGTATTGATGCCAAAAATAATGAGGCAAATCATATAATATTTACAGTTGCTGTTATTTCCACATGTTCGCTCGTACTTGTCGGTAATGTGAAAATTGGAACACGAAAATTGTAGTGATCAATAGTCGATATTTAATTTCAAAACCCGTTGCTTGTATTAGTAATGAATATGATGTGAAACCTGCAATGTTGCATAACAAAACTTGTCATTATTAGAACACACATTATGTGAACTATTACACGTCATTTAATGCTCAGTAATAATCCACGTTGAGACAAACTCAGAAAATTAATTTATCTGTAGATTTTGACCCCCTGCTGGAGTCCTCTTCAGCAGGGTGTCATCTGAAGAGGACCCCAGCAGGGGGGTCAAAATCTACAGATAAATTAATTTTCTGAGTTACTGTCTCCACGTGGGATGTTATTGACAAGTCTTGGTTACACTTTCTTCAGTTACACATTTAATGTTTATCCTGAAACAACTAAGTCTCTCAACAAGAGTCACTATCCATTATTTCTTGTACCGCGCTTCCTTGATCGTTACCAAACACGTTATTTGGTAGTTGCTAACGAGCCAGAACAGTCATAGCTGCTAACGACCCGCAACAGTTATTGCTTTAGGGTCAGCGCAGAATTGACGGTCTAAACAAGAGAGACACTTCATTCATCACAGTCGTTTACCTTCTTGAAATATCTCGCCTTTGACTTGAGTTACTTGTACTTGTGCAAGTGCCACAGTACTGAGGCTTTTGTTAAGAATCCCTTAGCCACTCTTGACTATTCATGGAGATGATGATCTTGCTGTCCCGCTGCTCTAAAGCGTTTTGGGGATGCAAGAAGTTGGTGGTCTTGACCTTATCATCTGCAGTGTCGTCAAAGAGCGCGAGCAGCGCTGAGTGCTGGCAAAAGTACCACAAATGAGGATAAAACACCTTGAGTGCCTTGAGTCTGTGCTCAGAATTCTGGTGGAGGAGAGTGAGTAGGTTCAAGTTGCTGTGTGGTGCTCTCTCAGGTTAGTCTGGTGCCAATAGTGTGTATATGTGTGAGAAGACGAGGCAGAGTGCCAGTATGTACGTCTCTCATGCACTGTCACCTTCATCTGGCCCTTAAATAGGAACATATTTAACGAATTATTGCGTGTGACATCCATCACATACACGCCAGGGCGTGTGTGTGTACTCACCTACTTGTGGTTGCAGGGGTCGATTCATAGCTCCTGGCCCCGCCTCTTCACTGGCCGCTACTTGGTCATTCTCCCTGCTCCATGAGCTTAATCATACCTCTTCTTAAAGCTATGAATGGATCCTGCCTCCACTACATCGCTTCCCAAACTATTCCACTTCCTGACTACTCTGTGACTAAAGAAATACTTCCTAACATCCCTGTGGTTATCTGAGTCTTCAACTTCCAACTGTAACCCATTGTTGCTGTATTCCATCTCTGGAACATTCTGTCTCTGTCCACCTTGTCAATTCCTCTCAGTATTTTATAAGTCGTTATCATGTCCTTTATATCTCTCCTGTACTCAAGTGTCGTCAGGTCGATTTCCCTAAGCCTCTCCTCGTAGGACATACCCCGTAGCTCCGGGACTAGTCTTGTTGCAAACCTTTGCACTTTCTCTAATTTTTTACGTGCTTGGCTAGGTGTGGGTTCCAAACTGGTGCCGCATACTCCAATATGGGCCTAACGTACACAGTGTACAGGGTCCTGAACGACTTCTTATTAAGATGTCGGAATGCTGTTCTTAGGTTTGCTAGGCGCCCGTATGCTGCAGCAATTATTTGGTTGATGTGCGCCTCATCAGATGTGCCTGGTGTTATACTCACCCCAAGATCTTTTTCCTTGAGTGAGGTTTGTAGTCTCTGCCCCCCTAGACTGTACTCCGTCTGCAGGTCTTCTTTGCCCTTCCCCAATCTTCAGGACTTTGCACTTGGTGTGGTTGAACTCCAGGAGCCAATTGCTGGACCAGGCCTGCAGCCTGTCCAGATCCCTTTGTGGTTCTGCCTGGTCCTCGTCCGACTGAATTCTTCTCATTAACTTCACATCATCTACAAACAGGGACACTTCGGAGTCTATTCCTTCCGTCATGTCGTTCACAAATACCAGAAACAGCACCGGTCGTAGGACTGACCCCTGTGGAACCCCACTCGTCACAGGCGCCCACTCTGACACCTCGCCACGTACCATGACTCACTGCTGTCTTCCTGACAGGTATTCCCTGATCCATTGTAGTGACTTCCCTGTTATCCCTGTCTGGTCCTCCAGCTTTTGCACTAATCTCTTACCCAAGAAAATGCAATCTACCCACCCCTCTCTCTCTTGTCTTACTGCTGTCACCCTGTCATAGAACTCCAGTAGGTTTGTGACACGGGATTTCCCGTCCCTGAAACCGTGCTGGTTGTTGAAAAGCTCATTTCTTTCTAGGTGTTCCACCACTCTTCTCCTGATAATCTTCTCCATGACTTTGCATACTATACATGTCAATGACACTGGTCTGTAGTTTGGTGCTTCATGTCTGTTTCCTTTTTTAAAAATTGGGACTACATTTGCTGTCTTTTATTGCCTCCCTGTCAGATATCCTTTGATCCATGCAGTGCCTTTCCTGTTATGCGTGCCTGATCCTCTAGCTTTTGCACTAATCTCTTGTGAGGAACTGTGCCGAAGATCTTCTTGCAGTCCAAGAAGATTTAATCAACCCACCCCTCTCTCTAGTGTCTGTCTTCCGTTACCTTGTCGCAAAACTCCAGTAGGTTTGTGACACAGTATTTCCCTTCCCTGAAACCGTGCTGGTTTCACCACTCTCCTCCTGATAATATTCTCCATGACTTTGCATACTATACACGTCAGTGACACTGGTCTGTAGTTTAATGCCTTGTGTCTGTCTTCTTTCTTGAGATTACATTTGCCATCTTGCATACCTCAGGTAGTTGCCCAGTTTCAATGGATGTGTTGAAGATTGTTGTTAGTGACACACCGCCTTTGAGGTATCTAGTTCACTGAGCAGGGTCTTCACCTCCTCGGTTATGTGTATTTCGTCCAGCACTTGTTGGTTTATCCCTTGTCCCTTGTTGGTGTACCCCCTATTCTGACTTCCCAGAGTCCTTTCTGTCTCCACTGTAAATACTTCTTTAAATCTCATGTTGAGCTCCTCACATACTTCTTGGTCGTTTCTTGTGAGTTCCCCACCTTCCTTCCTCAACCTGATTACCTGGTCCTTGACTGTTGTTTTCCTCCTTATGTGGCTATACAACACCTTTGGGTCAGACTTGACTTTCGATGCTTTGTCGTTTCTTACTGTCGCTGGGTCTCCCTCCTTATCTGTGCATACTCGTTTCTGGCTCTTCGACTAATATTTTTATTTTCCTAGGTCCTTTGTATTCTGTACTTTTTTTCATTCTCTAATGCACTTAGTTTTTGCCTCCCTACACCTTTGGATGAACCTAGGGCTTTTTCTGGTTTTCCCATTATTTCTGTTGCCCTTGGGAACAAAACCCTCTCCTCTGCCTCCTTGCATTTTGTCATGCAGTCCATCATTTCGTTTACTGATTTTCCTACAAATTCTCTTTTCCCACTGAACCTCTTGCAGGAAGTTTTTCATGCCCGTGTATTCCCCCGTTTTGTAGTTTGGCTTTTCCCGTGCTACTCCTGTTACTCTATTTACTTATAACTCTACTATGTATTCAAAGCTCAGAACCACATGATCCCTAGCTCCGAGGGGCCTTTCATATGTGATGTCCTCGATGTCTGAGCTACTCAAGAAGAATACGAGGTCCAGTCTTGCTGGTTCATCCTTACCTCTCTCTCTTGTAGTGTCCCTAACATGTTGGTGCATGAGGTTTTCCAGTACCACATCCATTATCTAGGCTCTTCATGTTTTGGGAGAGAGAGAGCACATTACATCTTCCAACAGTACCGAGGGAAAAGTTGTCCAGGTACTGTAAAGTGTGGCTGTTAGTGAACAACAATGCACCTACAAAGAACAAGTCATACGTTTCCAGACTTACCACCATAGCCTCTAAAGTGCCGGTACTACCACAAGGTTGGTCATGATATCACCGACTGTTTCAAACTCACACACAGTCTTCAGGATTGTGGTAAGTCTGGAAATATGGGTCATTTTCGTAGTAGGCACCCTTGTTTCTCAGGATGATATTAACAAATGTCTGCCTCCCTTGTTCAGTATTAATCAAGTAGCCTTACATGAGAAAGACGCGTCCGTAACTGCCTTGAGAGATACCGGGGCTTACTGCTATTTGTTGAGGGATAGTGTACGTCCAGTCTTAGAAGAGACTGTTGTAACAGTGACTGTTTGTAACAGATGGGCAGTGTTTGATGGGAAGTCAGTGGTCAGTGACGAGCGGGCAGTCAGTGACTATAGTTTCAAGCGGGGAGTCGGTCAGTGATAGTACCCTCAAACACACACTACAACCCTCGTTGTCATCACAAGGTAGTGCACACCTCAACAAGGTTCATGCATGGGGAAGGAGAGTCAGCAGAGTGAGTCAGTCACAACACTGTCGACACTGTACTGACCTGTCTGCCTCACACACCGTCACTTCCACTCACAACATCTAGCAAAACGTTCTGATTTATTACCCTATTTCATAGTGTGTTGTGGCTTCCCCCTGTTGTCTTCACTGTCCGTGACTGTGGCTTCCCCTTGTTGTCTTCACTGTCCGTGACTGTGGCTTCCCCTTGTTGTCTTCACTGTCCGTGACTGTGGCTTCCCCTTGTTGTCTTCACTGTCCGTGACTGTGGCTTCCCCTTGTTGTCTTCACTGTCCGTGACTGTGGCTTCCCCTTGTTGTCTTCACTGTCCATGACTGTGGCTTCCCCTTGTTGTCTTCACTGTCCGTGACTGTGACCTTCGACGCTAGGTCACTTAAATATGACAGTAGGAAAGAAAAAAAAGCGCCCCTTGCAGACCAACTTTTTATGAAGAACGTCTCGCTCTGTGTAGAATTTTTAGGGAGAACGTGCAAGTGTGTAGAGTTTTTCTTCACTATTATGCCAGTAGGCCAGCATAGGCCCATGCTGGCGGGTCTGAGAGGTTTGTGGCCAGGGTGGTAGTGACGCACCTCTCCGAGGGACTCAGTCTTCACTTGCGGGTGGAAGATTGTTCCTTTTTGTGTAAGTTTTTTTGTGAATTATGACCAATGAATTAACGTGCGGAAACGTTGAGTAGGTTTCCTTACACCTGTTGTCCCTGTTCACCTAGCAAGCAAGTAGGTACCTGGGTGTTAGTCGACCGTTGTGGGTGGCATCCTGGGGGATGTGAGTATACCTAAGATAGATCTGGACTTTGAAATGAAGCGAGGTAGAACACCAGCTCTTAATATGTAAAACTTCTTGTGTGTGTATGTGTTGTATGTAAATTACTGACTTAGAATAGTTTTGCTTGTTAAATAATCATGACTCACTATAGCGGCTTATTGAAATTAGGCTGTCGTGCATAGCTAAAACCAGACTCCTATATGAACGCCATGGAATGTCTTAAGTGTTGTAATGCCACACCGAGGAATTAGGGTCTGGTTGTGATGGTTAGACCTGCGTCTGCCCCAGAATCCTGTGGGATACACAAACCAACTACAGATGTCTTCCTTTTAAATGATTCCCATTAAATGAGTCACCTGTGGACCCGTTTTCTAGATGTATGGAAAAATTCCTAATTACCAGAGTATATATTTAGAATGTCAAGTCTTTTACAGCATATCGAAGTCTGACCGAATTTTTTATAATTGTTATGTTACTAATGTTAATTTCGTGCGGTTATTACTGCAGTATCAGTGCTTGTGGGCTGATTGTCTTCTAATGCTTTAATATTCAGTCTTCCAGGCACTGGGCACTAGGCACTGGGTATTGGTGTGCCTGTGGCATCATCACGTCCTGCCCCCCTCCACCCTCATTCCAGCAAAGATGTTTCCTCGGAATGTATTTGCTTAGAATTCCTCTTTTTTTCTGCAGAATTGTAAGCTCTTGATGTCTTGATTGCAACACAAAAGGCCTAGAGCTATCATTCAACTCCCCCTTTGTTGTTTTGCATATGTATGTCGCCCCGTATAAGTAAAACTGTTCAATTAGCAAGAACTCCTTTAAAATTTAGTCCTTTCTAAAATTTTCTCTTATACATTTAAAGATATATATTTTTCATTTATATTAATGTAAAAATTAATAATTTTGTACCAAAAGATCCTTAGAAAACTTACAAGCTCAATTTAATTTAGCCTAATCCAACTAAATATATTTTAGATAAGTTTACAGTAATTTAATAATAAACAAACACTATGAAATATATTTTTTCGTTAGGTTCAGAATGATTTTTGCGAAATTATTGCATACACAAATTTTCGCTTGTCTTATTCGGCAAGAAGAGCGTTGTTATTTAAGCCAAAATCGCCAGTTTTACCTCTTCGGCACGACATATACATATATGTAATAGAGGATATGAATATCACATATTACTTCTGTTTGTTAATGATATTTTGATGCGACTTCAAATTGGGCTGAGAATACATTGTTGCCAAGACGGTGTCAACACGTCTCGCTATTTTGGTTAAGAAACTGAACACTTGTCTGTCATGATGAACTTGTGAGAGTCACGGGAAGTCCAGCATGATGCCAACACTGTGTTGAGTGTGGCTCTTGGTCTGTGGTGTTGAGTGTGGCTCTTGGACTGTGGTGTTGAGTGTGACTCTTGGTCTGTGGTGTTGAGTGTGACTCTTGGTCTGTGGTGTTGAGTGTGACTCTTGGATTGTGGTGTTGAGTGTGACTCTTGGACTGTGGTGTTGAGTGTGACTCTTGGAGTGTGGTGTTGAGTGTGACTCTTGGAGTGTGGTGTTGGGTGTGACTCTTGGAGTGTGGTGTTGAGTGTGACTCTTGGAGTGTGGTGTTGAGTGTGACTCTTGGAGTGTGGTGTTGAGTGTGACTCTTGGAGTGTGGTGTTGAGTGTGACTGTTAGACTGTGGTGTTGAGTGTGACTCCTGGAGTGTGGTGTTGAGTGTCTCTTGGAGTGTGGTGTTGAGTGTCTCTTGGAGTGTGGTGTTGAGTGTCTCTTGGAGTGTGGTGTTGAGTGTGACTCTTGGAGTGTGGTGTTGGGTGTGACTCTTGGAATGTGGTGTTGAGTGTGACTCTTGGAGTGTGGTGTTGAGTGTGACTGTTAGACTGTGGTGTTGAGTGTGACTCCTGGAGTGTGGTGTTGAGTGTCTCTTGGAGTGTGGTGTTGAGTGTGACTGTTAGACTGTGGTGTTGAGTGTGACTCTTGAACTGTGGTGTTGAGTGTGACTCTTGGACTGTGGTGTTGAGTGTGACTCTTGGACTGTGGTGTTGAGTGTGACTGTTAGACTGTGGTGTTGAGTGTGACTCTTGGACTGTGGTGTTGAGTGTGACTCTTGGACTGTGGTGTTGAGTGTGACTCTTGGACTGTGGTGTTGAGTGTGACTCTTGGACTGTGGTGTTGAGTGTGACTCTTGGACTGTGGTGTTGAGTGTGACTCTTGGACTGTGGTGTTGAGTGTGACTCTTGGTCTGTGGTGTTGAGTGTGACTCTTGGTCTGTGGTGTTGAGTGTGACTCTTGGACTGTGGTGTTGAGTGTGACTCTTGGACTGTGGTGTTGAGTGTGACTCTTGGTCTGTGGTGTTGAGTGTGACTCTTGGTCTGTGGTGTTGAGTGTGACTCTTGGACTGTGGTGTTGAGTGTGACTCTTGGACTGTGGTGTTGAGTGTGACTGTTAGACTGTGGTGTTGAGTGTGACTCTTGGACTGTGGTATTGAGTGTGACTGTTAGACTGTGGTGTTGAGTGTGACTCTTGGACTGTGGTATTGAGTGTGACTGTTAGACTGTGGATTTGTTTTCCCTCTCCACAAATGGGCATCAAGGATGGGTTGGACCCCCAAGTCTGGTGTTCAGCAGTTCGAGCCCTGAGCTCTCCCTCTCCCCCATGTACTGAAGCTCACAGCTCAACTACGTATATTCATAAACAATTGTAGACAATCAGGGATCGAATTTTCGATTTTTTTCATTGTAAAACTTTTTCCAAACATGATGCGAGGAGAAGACTGTGGTTAAAATAATGTAATCTACCATTTTTGCTTTATCCCACAAGATAGGACGACCCGAAGAAAGAGACATTCACCATCATTCATGCAATAGCTGTCTCACCTGAAATGCACAAATATCACAATTCAAATAGCCCTGAGAACCACAGCATCACCTTCCCACCTTGGTCAGCCTTTTATGTCCCATCAGTGTTAATAATCAAACACTTTCAATGTTTTTCTTGCACTTTCTGAATTATATCTTTCATACCCTCATCGTCTCCTAATTCAGTCTCTCTTTTCTGTGTTTATTATTCACATGTTTCTGCAGAATTTAAAGCAGATGTCTCAAATCAATTTGAAAATGTCAATAAATACATTAACTCTTTCCCTGTCATTGACAACATGAACACTCAACACTACATCACTGTTTTTTCAGTTTTCTGTGATTCACCTTCATCATAGTCCAGTCTACCGACACACCTACTCCCAGATACCTAAATACCTTCATGCTCCTTATTTCCAGTCTCATGTCCCGTCTTTCGCTGCTATTATATTTTTGTTTACACGTGGCTTAACTTCTCGTCAAAGTCTCCCAAGAGTACCGCGTCATCAGCAAAGAGCAACTATAACAACTTTTACTTCATAGGAGCTTCATTATATATTAAGATCGCATCTCACTTCAACGATAGTCCATCACTTCACAACCTCATCTATAAATACATTAAACACCTCTGGCAAGATCACACGACTCTTAGGCTGCTTTTACTTGAAAGTAATTTCCTTATTTTACTTCATACCCTGAGCTGGATCTCACTCTCTCCACTGCTCTGAATAAACTACGAACTACTATTTACATCTTCACTGTCTGCTACGTTGCTTTCCTATCCACCTTAACGTTTGACTTGAAGTTTTATGTTGTGACCCCAAAGCAGGTCACAGAAACTTACTACACTGTGATCCAGGTGAGGTCATTGTAAACCTCTGCATTGCCACCCAGGTCAGGTCATGGGAGACTACTACTGCTTGCGTCGTGCTGAGCAAGTGTTCTGTCAGCAGTACGATACCGCTGAATGCAGCGCAGAGGTCAGAGAGGCAGCCGAGATGTGTGGAGAAAGCGTCTCTAGTCAGTATTAGTCAGGGAAAAAGTTAGTCAGTATTAGTCAGTTAAGAGGTGAGAGTTGGCAGCATTTTTATGCTGTGCTGAGAAACGTGAGGATCTATGTACAACAGTGACTAGGTCTGCACTCAGCAAGCAGTCTCTCACTCAGCAAGCAGGACCTGCTTGGCACGGAAGTGTTATGCACACTCAGGCTCTGTAACTGAGTCACAAGAGCTAGTTTGTGACACAGGCTGATACTCGCTCTTAAGAGACTGGTATTCCCACTTAAGTCATCATCTATAACTTCTACTTAACATTTCAACCTCGGGTGATCTTAAGGATCTAGCAGCTGACTTCTGTTGGTGTACCGCCTCTCCATGACGACCTAACCAAAGTATGTGAACAAATGTATTAAATATTCTGCCTAATATTATCAATATATACAACAACAAATAAGAAAATTAATCATATGTCTTGTCAAGCTTGCCTTGACTGGAAAAAATTCCCTTCTCTCATTCCCTGACCTGAGCTTTAAGGTGCACGTAAGTGCCCCTTAAGGCACAGCTCAGACATCTACAACACAATTGTCCTCAAAGATTTGTTAAGTTATACCATGAATTAAGGAAAGATCCTGGACTTCACCTTACGAAACAGACAAAGCAAATGCGATAGTAATTATGGACAAGGTAGATTATAGTGGAAAAATGAACATGCTTGACTCGCAGTGCAGGATACCACCAGTGGAGCGATAAATACACTGAGATAACTCAGTAAGTGTTAAGGGATCACGACTCTGCAGCATCCTCCCTTCATGTACAAGGGGGATTTCGAAGGAACTCCGTAGCTGTTTTCAAGAGACCGGGTTGTGGTGCATACGTTGGGCCGTGGGCATTAAGAGGTTGATCGATCAGCTCAGAAACCAGGACTGGTCTGGGACCTGGACGCAGGAGTGGTGACCTAGGTCAGATCACGCGAGACTGTTTCATTGTGACCCAGATCAGACCACGGAAGACTACTACACTGTAACCCAGGTCAGGTCACGGAACATTACACTGTGACCCAGGTCAGATCACAAAGACTATTACATTGTGACCCAGGTCAGATCACTGGTGGCACTTGGGGGGTGGGGTGGCACTTTATGTCCGAGATCGCTTGAACTGTTGCATAAAAAAAGGTATAAAGTCTGAAATAACACATACAGAGTCTGTCTGGATAGATTTTTCAGAGGGGCATGAAAATTTGATTTTAGGAGTGATATACCGTCCTCCAAACTTAGATAGGGAACAAGGGAGACTACTATGGGAGGAAATTGTTAAGGCCACAAGGCACGATAACGTAGTAATTCTAGGGGACTTTAACTTTAGTTAGATTGATTGGAATTTCTTGACTGGGAATTTAGAATCTAATGACTTCTTAAAAGTAGTTGAAGATTGTTTTTTTAAGCAGTTTGTGACAGAACCTACAGGGGGAAATAACTTGCTTGACTTGGTTCTGGCCAATCAAGGAAACCTTTGTTAATAATTTAGAAATTACAGAGGAACTCGGCACAAGCGACCACAAATCAATTTCCTTTAGCATTGAATGGAAGTATGATAGTAGGGATAATTTAGTAACCGTCTCAGATTTTCGCTTAGCAGATTACAATGGGCTTAGAGAACACTTATAAACTGTGGACTGGGGTAACGAAGAGAGGTATCAATATGACAGTTTTCTGAACACTATACAGGCTGCCCAAAGAACATTTATCCCGTATGAAGAAATTAGATCGAATAGAAATGACCAAAAATGGATGAATAATAGGCTGAAATATCTTTTAGGGCAGAAGAAAGGAATTTAGAGGCGTATCAATAGAGGTGAGGGTCATCTTGTGAATCAGTATACCGACATTAAGAGGGACGTTAAAAAGGGAATAAGAAAAGCTAAACGGGACTATGAAATTAAAGTTGCTAGGGATTCAAGAACTAACCTTAAAAGTTTTTTCCAGGTTTATAGAACAAAAGTTAGGGATAAGATAGGTCCCCTTAAAAAAAACTCTGGGCATCTTACTGACAAGGAGAATAAAATGTGCTCTATTTTTAATAATTATTTTCTCTCGGTTTTCACACAAAAAGACACTAACAATATCCCAATAATTAGGTTATTTAGTGGGCCTGAAGAAGATAAATTATGTAATATCACAGTCACTAGCGAAATGATTATCAAACAGATAGACCAATTGAAGCACCTGGAGCCTTGGTCACTCCAAACATTGTGCTCCTGGAGCCTTGGTCACTCCAAACATTGTGCACCTGGAGCCTTGGTCACTCCAAACATTGTGCACCTGGAGCCTTGGTCACTCCAAACATTGTGCACCTGGAGCCTTGGTCACTCCAAACATTGTGCTCCTGTGGCCTTGGTCACTCCAAACATTGCGCACCTGGTGCCTTGGTCACTCCAAACATTGAGCACCTGGTGCCTTGGTCACTCCAAACATTGTGCTCCTGGGGCCTTGGTCACTCCAAACATTGTGCTCCTGTGGCCTTGGTCACTCCAAACATTGTGCACCTGGTGCCTTGGTCACTCCAAACATTGTGCTCCTGGGGCCTTGGTCACTCCAAACATTGAGCACCTGGAGCCTTGGTCACTCCAAACATTGTGCACCTGGTGCCTTGGTCACTCCAAACATTGTGCACCTGGAGCCTTGGTCACTCCAAACATTGCGCACCTGGAGCCTTGGTCACTCCAAACATTGCGCACCTGGAGCCTTGGTCACTCCAAACATTGCCCTGGAGCCTTGGTCACTCCAAACATTGGCACCTGGAGCCTTGGTCACTCAAACATTGTGCACCTGGAGCCTTGGTCACTCCAAACATTGGCCCTGGGGCCTTGGTCACTCCAAACATTTGCACCTGTGCCTTGGTCACTCAAACATTGGCACCTGGAGCCTTGGTCACTCCAAACATTGTGCTCCTGGGCCTTGGTCACTCCAAACATTGGCACCTGGAGCCTTGGTCACTCCAAACATTGGCACCTGGGCCTTGGTCCTCCAAACATTGGCACCTGGAGCCTTGTCACTCCAAACATTGGCACCTGGGCCTTGGTCACTCCAAACATTGTGCACCTGGAGCCTTGGTCACTCCAAACATTGTGCCCTGGGCCTTGGTCACTCCAAACATTGCGCACCTGGGCCTTGGTCACTCAAACATTGTGCACCTGGAGCCTTGGTCACTCAAACATTGGCTCCTGGGCCTTGGTCACTCCAAACATTGTGCACCTGGGCCTTGGTCACTCAAACATTGTGCACCTGGGCCTTGGTCACTCCAAACATTGGCTCCTGGGCCTTGGTCACTCCAAACATTGGCACCTGGGCCTTGGTCACTCCAAACATTGTGCACCTGGGCCTTGGTCACTCCAAACATTGCGCCCTGGGCCTTGGTCACTCCAAACATTGAGCACCTGGGCTTGGTCACTCCAAACATTGTGCACCTGGGCCTTGGTCACTCCAAACATTGTGCTCCTGGGGCCTTGGTCACTCCAAACATTGAGCACCTGGGCCTTGGTCACTCCAAACATTGTGCCCTGGGCCTTGGTCACTCAAACATTGCTCCTGTGGCTTGGTCCATTGCACCTGGGCCTTGGTCACTCCAAACATTGTGCTCCTGGGCCTTGTCACTCCAAACATTGTGCCCTGGGCCTTGGTCACTCCAAACATTGGCACCTGGTGCCTTGGTCACTCAAACATTGTGCTCCTGGGCCTTGGTCACTCCAAACATTGTGCTCCTGTGGCCTTGGTCACTCCAAACATTGGCACCTGGAGCTTTGGTCACTCCAAACATTGTGCTCCTGGGGCCTTGGTCACTCCAAACATTGTGCTCCTGGGGCCTTGGTCACTCCAAACATTGAGCACCTGGAGCCTTGGTCACTCCAAACATTGTGCACCTGGTGCCTTGGTCCTCAAACATTGACACCTGGGCTTGGTCACTCCAAACATTGGCCCTGGGCCTTGGTCACTCCAAACATTGGCCCTGGGCCTTGGTCACTCCAAACATTGGCACCTGGGCCTTGGTCACTCCAAACATTGGCACCTGGTGCCTTGGTCATTCCAAACATTGGCACCTGGTGCCTTGGTCACTCCAAACATTGAGCACCTGGTGCCTTGGTCATCCAAACATTGTGCACCTGGTGCCTTGGTCACTCCAAACATTGAGCACCTGGTGCCTTGGTCATCCAAACATTGAGCACCTGGTGCCTTGGTCATTCCAAACATTGAGCACCTGGTGCCTTGGTCATTCCAAACATTGAGCACCTGGTGCCTTGGTCACTCCAAACATTGAGCACCTGGTGCCTTGGTCATTCCAAACATTGAGCACCTGGTGCCTTGGTCATTCCAAACATTGAGCACCTAGGGCTTTGGTCATTCCAAACATTGAGCACCTGGTGCCTTGGTCACTCCAAACATTGAGCACCTGGTGCCTTGGTCATTCCAAACATTGAGCACCTGGTGCCTTGGTCATTCCAAGCATTGAGCACCTGGGGCTTTGGTCATTCCAAACATTGAGCACCTGGTGCCTTGGTCACTCCAAACATTGAGCACCTGGTGCCTTGGTCACTCCAAACATTGAGCACCTGGTGCCTTGGTCACTCCAAACATTGAGCACTTGTGTCACAACATTGGACCTGGTGCCTTGGTCATTCCAAACATTGAGCACCTGGTGCCTTGGTCACTCCAAACATTGAGCACCTGGTGCCTTGGTCACTCCAAACATTGAGCACCTGGTGCCTTGGTCACTCCAAACATTGAGCACCTGGTGCTTTGGTCACTCCAAACATTGAGCACCTGGTGCCTTGGTCATTCCAAACATTGAGCACCTGGTGCCTTGGTCACTCCAAACATTGAGCACCTGGTGCCTTGGTCATTCCAAACATTGAGCACCTGGTGCCTTGGTCACTCCAAACATTGAGCACCTGGTGCCTTGGTCACTCCAAACATTGAGCACCTGGTGCCTTGGTCACTCCAAACATTGAGCACCTGGTGCCTTGGTCACTCCAAACATTGAGCACCTGGTGCCTTGGTCACTCCAAACATTGAGCACCTGGTGCCTTGATCATTCCAAACATTGAGCACCTGGTGCCTTGGTCCTCAAACATTGAGCACCTGGTGCCTTGGTCATTCAAACATTGAGCACCTGGTGCCTTGGTCACTCAAACATTGCGCACCTGGTGCCTTGGTCATTCAAACATTGAGCACCTGGTGCCTTGGTCATTCAAACATTGAGCACCTGGTGCCTTGGTCACTCAAACATTGCGCACCTGGTGCCTTGGTCATTCCAAACATTGAGCACCTGGTGCCTTGGTCACTCCAAACATTGAGCACCTGGTGCCTTGGTCATTCCAAACATTGAGCACCTGGTGCCTTGGTCACTCCAAACATTGCGAACCTGGTGCCTTGGTCATTCCAAACATTGAGCACCTGGTGCCTTGGTCATTCCAAACATTGAGCACCTGGTGCCTTGGTCACTCCAAACATTGCGCACCTGGTGCCTTGGTCATTCCAAACATTGAGCACCTGGTGCCTTGGTCACTCCAAACATTGCGCACCTGGTGCCTTGGTCACTCCAAACATTGAGCACCTGGTGCCTTGGTCACTCCAAACATTGAGCACCTGGTGCCTTGGTCATTCCAAACATTGAGCACCTGGTGCCTTGGTCACTCCAAACATTGCGCACCTGGTGCCTTGGTCATTCCAAACATTGAGCACCTGGGGTCTTGGTCACTCCAAATAAAGTGACCAGGGTCCCAGAACTGAAAAGTATCATATAATGATTTTCTAAATGTCCTTTATCCATTAACACTCATGCTCTGGAAAGACTCTGCTACGTGCACTGCTCTGACGAGAATGTCACCACTAACTGCACTGCTCTGACGAGAATGTCACCACTAACTGCACTGCTCTGAGCAGAATGTCACCACTAACACCGACACTACATGAAGGCAGGCGAGGCGCTGAAGGCAACGTATCAACAAATACTTTCTCGGTAACCATAAATCCATCGAGGTGGAGAGAATACTGGAAGTTATTGATACGATATAAGTGCCAATATTATATAATGTTAACTAGAGTGCTCGTGAGCTCTGGCTTGAGTGAGTGAGAATCTACCACTCTCTTGTTAGTCGTGTCGCCTGAGCTGCTAGTTTCTTGAGCACCCGAAGCTCATCCTGTGAGTGGCAGCGCAATTGTCACCATTACAAAGGTCACAATGGGTCTTTTTCAGACCCCACTCACCATTGTTACATCACTAGAAATAAATATTAGTCACACAGTGTACACAAAACTGTACGGAGTACACTCAAGATAACACACAGACACTCAAGATAACACACAGACACTCAAGATAACACACAGACACTCAAGATAACACACAGACACTCAAGATAACACACAGACACTCAAAATAACACACAGACACTCAAGATAACACACACACTCAAGATAACACACAGACACTCAAGATAACACACAGAGACACTGCTGCTATACATAAATTATTCTCATTTTTCGTTATTGTTAGTTATTTATACGTAGACATAACGTAGATATAGGTTAATATCATCGATAGCCAACCAAGCCTAACTAAGCCTAACTTAGGCTAGAATAAGTAGTATTTTCAGTATTATTTCGAAATTGAAAACGAACGAAGGGAAATTCGGTAGAAATTACTCACTAGAGTTGATGACCAGGGTGTCCAGGTTCGTTAATCCTTTGTGACCCCTGACACTGGGTCACCTTACTGTGGTGTTTGTGACCCCTGACACTGGGTCACCTTACTGTGGTGTTTGTGACCCCTGACACTGGGTCACCTTACTGTGGTGTTTGTGACCCCTGACACTGGGTCACCTTATGGTGGTGTTTGTGACTCCTGACACTGGGTCACTTTACTGTGGTGTTTGTGACCCCTGACACTGGGTCACCTTATTTGTAGTGTGTATGACCCCTGACACTGGGTCACACCACTCCCACCCACCAGTGTGGGCAGCTGGGCCACACCACTCCCACCCACCAGTGTGGCCAGCTGGGCCACACCACTCTCACCCAGTGTGACTAGCTGGGCCACACCACTCCCACCCAGTGTGTCTAGCTGGGCCACACCATTCCACACAGTGTGGACAGCTGGGTCACACTCCCACCCATTGTGGCCAGCTGGGCCACACCACTCCCACCCAGTCTGACCAGCTGGGCCACACCATTCCCACTTAGTGTGACCAGCTGAGCCAAACCTTTGCCACTCACCAGTGTGGTCAGCTGGGCCACACCCACCCATCAGAATGCTCGATGGGCCACACCCACCCATCAGAATGCTCGATGGGCCACACCCACCCATCAGTGCTAGCCTGGCCACACCCACCCATCAGTGCTAGCCTGGCCACACCCACCCATCAGTGTTAGCCTGACCACACCCACCTATCAGTGCTAGCCTGGCCACACCCACCCATCAGAGTGCTAGCCTGGCCACACCCACCCTGGCTACACCCACCAAGGTGCTGTAAACACCCTGTTTGGTAAGATTAGTAAGACACATGCACATCACTTCACCTACACCTTAGCAAACTACTGGGTAGGTCGTACCTAGCAAGTCTGTTACACTGCTCTCTCTACCTTGCTACTTCTACTAGTGGACTCCGCCTCTTCTGTCATCAAGATCTGTGCCTCACCGTGACAGTATATAAGTCTCCATACTCCTGTTTCAGCTTCACATTGTTCCAGACTATGGAGCAGAACTCTTCTGCAGGCTGAGGGACTGACCACCTCAAAACCACGTCTTCGAGGGTGATGGACTGATGACATAGTTTCTACATCACTGCTTCGCTGCCTCCTCTGTACTGACTGAAAAAGTCTACTGTGTAGGCGAAACGTTTCGGAATAACGATACCTGACTGTTGCACATGTGTCTTATCAACTTGTCAGTATTAAACATGATTGTTATAGTCACCCTGGCTGGTGTTGACACATATCTCTAGTTGTTAAGAAAATGGTTATAACTATGACCATAATTTTTAAAGTCCTGGATTGGTAAGCCAGTGGAAGGCTTCGGTTAGATGACCAAAAGCACCGACAGAGGGTCATCTGACTAAGACCCGCGACAGGAAACTCGTGTCCTGTTTCCTGACAAACCTTACCTAACCTAACCTAATCTCTAGTTGTTGCTAGGTCATAACATTCTTCCGTGAACTTTATATTAGCTCAAACTGCTAAGTAGATGTGTAAAGAATAATATGTAAAATAGTTGGGAAGGCAGTGTAATTCTCATGGTCCACACCGTCGCCTCGACGCTGCCAGACGTCAACTGCTTCCCCAAGTGCAGCTGCCAGACGTAAAATTAAATATCTTTAGAGCTTCCCCAAGTGCAGCTGCCAGACGTAAAATTAAATCTCTTTAGAGCTTCCCCAAGTGCAGCTGCCAGACGTCAACTGACGTCTCTTCAGAGCTTCCCCAAGTGCAGCTGCCAGACGTCTCCAGGAGCCACGATAAGTTAAACTACCAGCATTATTGTTGTCAGTTTAATTGTACTCATACGATTCAATAAAGTCAGTCACTGGAAAGATATTCAACATGATTAAAACTTGTCTACAGTGTAACAATTAGTATGGATAAACTAAGAGTGGAGTGAGTGCACTCTGTGTCATGAATGAACTGAGAGTGGAGTGAGTGCACTCTGTGTCATGAATGAACTGAGAGTGGAGTGAGTGCACTCTGTGTCATGAATGAACTGAGAGTGGAGTGAGTGCACTCTGTGTCATGAATGAACTGAGAGTGGAGTGAGTGCACTCTGTGTCATGAATGAACTGAGAGTGGAGTGAGTGCACTCTGTGTCATGAATGAACTGAGAGTGGAGTGAGTGCACTCTGTGTCATGAATGAACTGAGAGTGGAGTGAGTGCACTCTGTGTCATGACCTCCAGCAGTAATATTGAAACTGGGAAGTGTTTATCAAGCAACATGACAGACAAGAGACGGTGGGAAAGTATATGTCAGTAGTATATGTCAGTAGTATATGTCAGTAGTATATGTCAGTAGTATATGTCAGTAGTATATGTCAGTAGTATATGTCAGTAGTATATGTCAGTAGTATATGTCAGTAGTATATGTCAGTAGTATATGTCAGTAGTATATGTCAGTAGTATATGTCAGTAGTATATGTCAGTAGTATATGTCAGTAGTATATGTCAGTAGTATATGTCAGTAGTATATGTCAGTAGTATATGTCAGTAGTATATGTCAGTAGTATATGTCAGTAGTATATGTCAGTAGTATATGTCAGTAGTATATGTCAGTAGTATATGTCAGTAGCACAACAACAATCCTTCCTGGAGACAGGTATATGTAAGAGTCGGGGAAGTGAAGAAGAATTAAGAGAAGTACTGGATGGAAGAGAGAGAGAATAACACAGGGGGTCAGAAACGTTCTTAGCAGGCAAGAAAGAAACGCTTGTGCAACGTTGCACAGGTGTGCTAGGAATACAACTTCAGAGTAAAACAAAATGAGAAAGAAACACAAGTGCAGGACACCGCAGGCAGTGGTGCAGCTAGTGCTGGTGCGCTTTCCGAGGCTGTGCTGGTACAGGTCTGGAAATGCGAGAAGTAGATGAATGGTTCAGAGAACCGACAAGTTGATAAATTAGACACATGTGCAACACTTGGGTATCTTTATTAAGGAAACGTTTCGCCACACAGTGGCTTCATCAGTCCAATACAAAGTAGAAAGGTGTAAGCAGAGGAGGAGTTTGAGGTAATCAGTCCCTCGGCCTGGAGTCGATGTGTTCAGTCCATCAATCTTGTAGTAAGTACAGCATAGAGCAATAAGAGTTGCTTATATACTGTAGTCAGGTGAGGCGAAGCAGGAGGAGGCGGGGTCATAGTGGTACCATCCACTGGTCGAAGTAGGTCTTCGTCCAAAGGTTGGACAAGTGTTGAAGAATTCGTTTATATCAAGATCCCAAGAATTGGCGGGTGTGAGCCACAGTGTTGAGGGTGATGGTGTGGCTGGTGTGAGCCACAGTGTTGAGGGTGATGGTGTGGCTGGTGTGAGCCACAGTGTTGAGGGTGATGGTGTGGCTGGTGTGAGCCACAGTGTTGAGGGTGATGGTGTGGCTGGTGTGAGCCACAGTGTTGAGGGTGATGGTGTGGCTGGTGTGAGCCACAGTGTTGAGGGTGATGGTGTGGCTGGTGTAAGTCACAGTGTTGAGGGTGATGGTGTGGCTGGTGTGAGTCACAGTGTTGAGAGGTGTGGCTGGTGTAGTCACAGTGTTGAGGGTGATGGTGTGGCTGGTGTAGTCACAGTGTTGAGGGTGATGGTGTGGCTGGTGTAAGTCACAGTGTTGAGGGTGATGGTGTGGCTGGTGTAAGTCACAGTGTTGAGGGTGATGGTGTGGCTGGTGTAGCACAGTGTTGAGGGTGATGGTGTGGCTAGTGTAGTCACAGTGTTGAGGGTGATGGTGTGGCTGGTGTGAGCCACAGTGTTGAGGGTGATGGTGTGGCTGGTGTAGCCACAGTGTTGAGGGTGATGGTGTGGCTGGTGTAAGCCACAGTGTTGAGGGTGATGGTGTGGCTGGTGTGAGCACAGTGTTGAGGGTGATGGTGTGGCTGGTGTAGTCACAGTGTTGAGTGGTGTGGCTGGTGTGAGCACAGTGTTGAGGGTGATGGTGTGGCTGGTGTGAGCCACAGTGTTGAGGGTGATGGTGTGGCTGGTGTAGCACAGTGTTGAGGGTGATGGTGTGGCTGGTGTGAGCCACAGTGTTGAGGGTGATGGTGTGGCTGGTGTAGCCACAGTGTTGAGGGTGATGGTGTGGCTGGTGTAGCACAGTGTTGAGGGTGATGGTGTGGCTGGTGTGAGCCACAGTGTTGAGGGTGATGGTGTGGCTGGTGTAGCCACAGTGTTGAGGAGGTGTGGCTGGTGTAGCCACAGTGTTGAGGGTGATGGTGTGGCTGGTGTAGCACAGTGTTGAGGGTGGTGTGGCTGGTGTAGCCACAGTGTTGAGGGTGATGGTGTGGCTGGTGTAGCCACAGTGTTGAGGGTGATGGTGTGGCTGGTGTAGCCACAGTGTTGAGGGTGATGGTGTGGCTGGTGTAAGTCAGAGTGTTGAGAGTGATGGTGTGGCTGGTGTAGCCACAGTGTTGAGGGTGATAGTGTGGCTGGTGTGAGCCACAGTGTTGAGGGTGATGGTGTGGCTGGTGTAAGTCACAGTGTTGAGGGTGATGGTGTGGCTGGTGTAAGTCACAGTGTTGAGGGTGATGGTGTGGCTGGTGTAAGTCACAGTGTTGAGGGTGATGGTGTGGCTGGTGTAAGTCACAGTGTTGAGGGTGATAGTCTGGACCTTGGCTAGTGCGAGGTACACTAGCTCGTGTACTCGTCAAGGCTGCACTCTCACCACTGTGTCCTCGGCTCACTCGTCCTCGGCTCACTCGTCCTCGGCTCACACACTCGTCCTCGGCTCACTCGTCCTCGGTTCACACACTCGTCCTCGGCTCACTCGTCCTCGGCTCACTCGTCCTCGGCTCACTCGTCCTCGGCTCACACACTTGTCCTCGGCTCACACACTCGTCCTCGACTCACTCGTCCTCGACTCACACACTCGTCCTCTGCATGAATGAACTTCGCAGTGACTTGCTTCTTAAGTTCTGCTGAAGTGCAGTCCAGAGTGCTTCAAGAAGAGTTCTTGATCCAGTGAATTGGAGTTGCACTTATTATAAAATCTAAATTACGTAACTTTCCATTTACTTGACCCTGGATCTACCCTGCGACCTTAGCACGTTACAGTAATAATATATAATAATAATAATAATAGCAATAATAATAGTGATAACAATAACTATAACAATATCATTAATAATAATAGCAATTACTATAACTATAATACCTGGAGTTTTACCTGGCAATAATTTTTTTATAATATAATAATAGCTTTAATGACAATAATGATAATAATAATAGTAATAATAAGAATAATAGCAATAATAATGGCAATAATAATAATAATAATAATAACAGCAATAATATTAATTATAATAATAATAATAATTATCCCAGAGGTTTACTATAATATGGTAGGATCGTAAGAAATAAGATAGGTGAGCTAAGATTAATTGCATGTGCAGGAAGTATTGATATTATTGCTATAACAGAGACCTAGTTCAACCTGAAAGAAACAAAAGTGCTTTTTATATGTCACAAGGCTATAAATTATTCCACACTGATAGGGTCAACAGGAAGGGTGGTGGAGTGGCCATGTATGTCAGAGATGATTTAAACTGTTGCGTTAGACATGATTTAAAAGTGGAAGCGACGAGCACTAAATCTGTTTGCCTACAGTTTCTCGAGGGTCGTGAAAAACTAATATCGAGTGTGATTTACAAGCCCCAAACCTTGATAGGAAACACAGTAAACTTCTTTGGGACGAAAATACTGTGAGGCATCTAGAGAGGAAAATTGTGTTAATGGGAGATTTTAACTTCAGCCAAATTGAATGGAGCAATCTGACAGGAAATCTTGAGTCTGGCGACTTTTTTGATACGATCCAGTATTGTTTTTTTTTTCTTAACAGTTTGTGACAGAACCAACTAAAGAAAATAACCTGCTTGACTTAGTTCTTGCCAATCAGGAATCACTAATTAACTAATAATCTCGAGGTTAATGATGGGCTTGGGGAAAGCCATCACAAATCACTTAGTTTCAATATATCATGGATTTACCTTAACAACAACCAAGCCAAGGTCCCTGATTTTCGCTTATGCGATTTCATGAGGAAGAGGAATTATATATATCTGGGTGGGTCAATATGACATTTTTCAAAACATAGTTCAAGAAAAGTTTGAAGAATTATGTACATGTGCAACATCTGGGTATCTCTATTGTAGACGTTTCGCCCTCCAGTGGCTTCGTTTATACAAATTCAAGGACATAAATCGAAGACAGATGAACTATATACATAAGATGAGGTAATCAGTCCGTCAGCCTTGGAGTTGGAGAAGAGCATTGTAGTCGTGTAGAGTCTGAAGCAAAGGCTTGAAGATTGGGGCTTTTATACTGACGTCATGTGGCAAGGGACGTGTAGCAGACGAAGACATTGTCACTGGTAGGTGGGATTCCCCAGTGGAAGTAGGTCATACCCGAGGGGCGACCCAGTAGTGACTATCTTCGTCTGCTACACGTCCCTCACCTGACGCCAGTATAAAAGCGACAATCTTCAAGTCTTTGCTTCAGACTCTACACGACTACGGTGATCTTCACCAACTCCAAGGCTGAGGCACTGATTACCTCATCTTTTGTATATAGTTCTTCTGTCTTCGAAATATTTTCTTGAATTTGTATTGATAAAGCCACTGGATGGCGAAACGTCTACAACAAAGATACCCAGATGTTGCACATGTGTCTAATTCTTAATCTTGTCGATATTGTCTACCACACATATACCCAGGTCAGCTTACCGTCAGTGACAAGGTAATGTGTACTCTCTTAAACACATATGCTCTCAGGGTTTACCCAGGAAGATACTAGCGAATTTTCAGAAATAAAAATTATATAGATCAGGACGAAAATAAGTTATGATTAGAACCTAATAAATCTCCGGCCCTGATGAACTGCTCTCAAGGATTATAAAGGAATGTAAGGAGGAACTTAGCAAACTATTGGCTAGTCTTTTCAACATATTACAAACCGGTATAGTGATAAATGAGTGAAAAATGGCAAATGTGATATCTGTCTACACAGCAGGAGACAGGTTCTTAGCTTCAAATTATAGACCAATTAGCCTAACCTCAATTGTGAGAAAATTGATGGAATCAATAAAGGCTGGAGCAATTCGAAGCCACCTGGAAAGATATAAATTAATCAATGAATCGCAGCACAATTTTGCAAAGGGGCGTTCCTGCCTGACAAATTTAATATTTTAAGATATTTGAGGAGGTAGATCATGGTAATAAATATGTGTATGGACTTCAGTGAGACTTTTGATAGAGTTCCACACTGGAGATTGATGAAGAAAGTAGAGCCACACTGAATTGGACGGGAAAGAGAAATCATGGTATTCTCGCGACACAAGCGGTGTTCTACAGGGATCTGTGTTGGGTCCTTTGCTGTTTCACAATATACATAAATGACACAGATGAGGGAATAAATAGTGACAAAAGCAAGTTTGCCGATGATACAAAATAGGACGTCAGATTGATTCTGATGAGGACACTAGAGCGCTACAGGAAGATATAGATAGGTTGATGCAGTGGTCAAAGAAGTGGTAGATGCAGTTTAATGTAGATAAATATAAAGTTCTAAGCCTTGGAAAAGAGAATAATCATGACACTTATAAACTTAGCAATGCACATCTCAATCACCCTGAATGCGAAATTGTTTTAGGAGTTCTGGTTATTGAGAAAAATCTACAGTTTATGAAGGGGGGGATATCCGCCCCTCTTGAAAGAGGGGGTGATGACCCTCTCCAAAGAGAGTAGCTTTCTCTGGGGTTGTGTACCGTCTTACTTCCTCCTTCCCACACCACATTAATCAAGAACATATGATAGATGAGGCGTCACCAGGCCAAGCTTCTCTATACCAGAATACCTGGTCACTAGTACATACCAATATAATCCTAGGGGAACTGCTATTTTCCCATAGCAATAAAAATGCGTAAGGAAATGCCTCCTACTTGATCATCAAACTTGAGGTATTACGGCCCCCTGCATGCGCCTAGAACCTCAAGTAACAGAGATTCTAGGATGAAGTCTGTTGTAAAGGTTGGCATGAATGTCCTACGAAGCCGAAGTCAGCAAATCCTTTGTGGGGCGAGGACCTGTTTTCAAGCAGTGAGCGCGTCACTGTACACTGCATTATTCTTCCCGCTTAAGACAAAAACAATAGTGAAGTGCGCGTTCACAGACTCTAGTGAGAAAGATGAGTCAGGAAAGTCATGGTAGAACTAATCACGAGTGTAGTGTTTATTAGTGTCTCCGTGTCTTGGTTTCATGTCAAGAAGTATATATAACAGGAGTCTTCAAGTTATTCTTCAACTCTGTATATCTTTGGTTAGGCCTCATTTAGGTTATGTTGCACAGTTGTGGTCACCGTATAACATAATGGACTTAAATGCGCTGAAAAACATATAGAGAAAAATGACAAAGTTGACCTCATGTGCTAGAAATCTCTCCTACGAGGATAAACTGAGGGCACTGAATCTGAACTTTCTAGAACTTAGGGCACTGAATCTGCACTTTCTAGAACTTAGGGCACTGAATCTGCACTTTCTAGAACTTAGGGCACTGAATCTGCACTTTCTAGAACTTAGGGCCCTGAATCTGCACTGTCTAGAGAGGCTTAGAATTAATAGGGATATGATTAAGATGTATAAATGGAAGGCAGAAATAAATAAATGAGATATAAATAACGTGCTAAAAATATCTAGCCAAGACAACACTCGCAGCAGTGGGTTCAAGTTGGAACAAATTAGATTTATGAAGGATATAGGAAACAACTGGTGTGGTAAAAGTTATGGATGAGTGGAACAAACTCCCGAGTGGAGTCATTGAAGCTAAAACCTTGTGTAGCTTTAAAAATAGGTTAGACAAGTATACGAGTAGGTGTGAGTTGAACTTGCTTAGCATGGGCCATTAGGCCTGCTGTAGTGCTCCTTCTTTCTTATGTTCTTATTTACCTTGAAGCCACTCAGAAGCGCCACTCAGAAATTGTATTATCACATTATCAGCTTGGAAAGCTTGAAGATAATCAGAAGTGGCACTCAGAAATTATTGCATGAAAAACAGTATTTGAAAGTTTCCAATTTCTTCCGGAAAAAAGTTAATTTGGACCTACACAGGCTAAAATCAGTCTAAATAACATTAAGTTGTTATAACCTAGAATAACCAAATTAAGCCAACCACTGTGACTTATTTCTGATGAGAGGAAAGATTCTCTAATTATTTCACACAAGCTATTTGATTAATCAAATTGGCATATGATAACTTGGTTTAGAAAGACACGTAAGCAAACACTATTATAATAATAATAATCATAGGAGGAGAGTGAGGTGTGTGACGCTGGTGACCTGAAGAATACCACGAAGAATAATGTCCTTCAACCTCTGTATGTTACAAGTGGTCAACGTCCCAGGACCGAAACGTTTTCTAATAAATATGTCCTAGTGTTTGCTTAAGTGTCTTTCTAAACCAACTTGTCGGTATTTATCACCAAGGTTTATACCATGATAACTTACACAAGCTAACACCAACAGATGGGTTTCCCTTGAGGACAACAAACCAGCACAAACAGTTTAACGCTGACCAGATGCATTTTTCCACTTATTGCATAGATTCCAACTAAATTTGTGCCTACACAGCCATGAAACGTCCCATCATTGTATCAGGCAATGAAGGGTCATGCCCTTCACGGCCGTCATTTTTACTAAGAAGAGTTAAACCCGTAGAGGTTATATGGCGCCTGTGGACAGGGAGGCATTCAAATTCGACTCAGGCAAATGAAAGATATGTCCGGTTCCTTGGACCAAGAGCTGCTCATCAGGATCAAGGGTAAATGGTGGCAAAATGGCCGCTCGGAGGAGCGCATGGCAGTGTGCACAGGTCACCCAGGCATGGCAGTGTGCACAGGTCACCCAGGCATGGCAGTGTGCACAGGTCACCCAGGCATGGCAGTGTGTACAGGTCACCCAGGCATGGCAGTGTGCACAGGTCACCCAGGCATTACAGTGTGCACAGGTCACCCAGGCATGGCAGTGTGCACAGGTCACCCAGGCATGGCAGTGTGCACAGGTCACCCAGGCATGGCAGTGTGCACAGGTCACCCAGGCATGGCAGTGTGTACAGGTCACCCAGGCATGGCAGTGTGCACAGGTCACCCACGCATGTGCACAGGTCACCCACGCATGTGCACAGGTCACCCACGCATGTGCACAGGTCACCCACGCATGTGCACAGGTCACCCAAGCATGTGTACAGGTCACCCAGGCATGACAGTGTGCACAGGTCACCCAGGCATGGCAGTGTGCACAGGTCACCTAGGCATTACAGTGTGTACAGGTCACCCAGGCATGGCAGTGTGCACAGGTCACCCAGGCATGGCAATGTGTACAGGTCACCCAGGCATGGCAGTGTGTACAGGTCACCCGAGCATGGCAGTGTGTACAGGTCACCCAGGCATGGCAGTGTGTACAGGTCACCCAGACATGGCAGTGTGTACAGGTCACCCAGGCATGGCAGTGTGTACAGGTCACCCAAGCATGCCAGTGTGTACAGGTCACCCAGGCATGGCAGTGTGTACAGGTCACCCAGGCATGGCAGTGTGTACAGGTCACCCAGACATGGCAGTGTGTACAGGTCACCCAGACATGGCAGTGTGTACAGGTCACCCAGGCATGGCAGTGTACAGGTCACCCAAGCATGGCAGTGTGTACAGGTCACCCAGGCATGGCAGTGTGTACAGGTCACCCAGGCATGGCAGTGTGTACAGGTCACCCAGGCATGGCAGTGTGTACAGGTCACCCAGGCATGGCAGTGTGTACAGGTCACCCAGGCATGGCAGTGTGTACAGGTCACCCAGGCATGGCAGTGTGTACAGGTCACCCAGGCATGGCAGTGTGTACAGGTCACCCAGGCATGGCAGTGTGTACAGGTCACCCAGGCATGGCAGTGTGTACAGGTCACCCAGGCATGGCAGTGTGTCAGGTCACCCAGGCATGGCAGTGTGTACAGGTCACCCAGGCATGGCAGTGTGTACAGGTCACCCAGGCATGGCAGTGTGTACAGGTCACCCAGGCATGGCAGTGTGTACAGGTCACCCAGGCATGGCAGTGTGTACAGGTCACCCAGGCATGGCAGTGTGTACAGGTCACCCAGGCATGGCAGTGTGTACAGGTCACCCAGGCATGGCAGTGTGTACAGGTCACCCAGGCATGGCAGTGTGTAGCCAGGTCACCCAGGCATGGCAGTGTGTACAGGTCACCCAGGCATGGCAGTGTGTACAGGTCACCCAGGCATGGCAGTGTGTACAGGTCACCCAGGCATGGCAGTGTGTACAGGTCACCCAGGCATGGCAGTGTGTACAGGTCACCCAGGCATGGCAGTGTGTACAGGTCACCCAGGCATGGCAGTGTGTACAGGTCACCCAGGCATGGCAGTGTGTACAGGTCACCCAGGCATGGCAGTGTGTACAGGTCACCCAGGCATGGCAGTGTGTACAGGTCACCCAGGCATGGCAGTGTGTACAGGTCACCCAGGCATGGCAGTGTGTACAGGTCACCCAGGCATGGCAGTGTGTACAGGTCACCCAGGCATGGCAGTGTGTACAGGTCACCCAGGCATGGCAGTGTGACAGGTCACCCAGGCATGGCAGTGTGACAGGTCACCCAGGCATGGCAGTGTGTACAGGTCACCCAGGCATGGCAGTGTGTACAGGTCACCCAGGCATGGCAGTGTGTACAGGTCACCCAGGCATGGCAGTGTGCAGGTCACCCAGGCATGGCAGTGTGTACAGGTCACCCAGGCATGGCAGTGTGTACAGGTCACCCAGGCATGGCAGTGTGTACAGGTCACCCAGGCATGGCAGTGTGTACAGGTCACCCAGGCATGGCAGTGTGACAGGTCACCCAGGCATGGCAGTGTGTACAGGTCACCCAGGCATGGCAGTGTGTACAGGTCACCCAGGCATGGCAGTGTGTCAGGTCACCCAGGCATGGCAAGTGTGCCGTCACCCAGGCATGGCAGGTGTACAGGTCACCCAGGCATGGCAGTGTGTACCAGGTCACCCAGGCATGCAGTGTTACAGGTCACCCAGGCATGGAGTGTATAATCACCCAGGCATGGCAGTGTGTACAGGTCACCCAGGCATGCAAATAGTGCCGTCAGTCTTGCCGAAGGTACATTACACAAGTGTTGAATTTTGAAGCCGATCGAGTAAGTCATTCTCGAGTAATAAACGAAAATTTATAATAAAGCCAACAAAAATGTTGCTAAAAAAAGGATAGTTTCTCGTCGTTAAACTTATAAACATTATAAACATAATAAACATTATAAACATAATAAACATTATAAACATTATAAACATATATAAACATTATAAACATTATAAACATTATAAACATTATAAACATTATAAACCCACAGATTTCTACTTTCAGTTTACTTTTGGCTTTTACATTTTATTTAAAATTCTCAAAAATCCTGTATGAAAAAAAAACATTTCGATTTTTTTTAAAAACTCAGGAAACACTTACCAGTTTCCTGACAAACATGATACCCTACCATCAAGGTTTGAAGCTTATCAGAAGAGGCATTCAGCAGTTATTACATGGGGAAAATTGTTTAATAAAATTGGCATATTAAAATTTTCACAGCTGAAGGTGAGTTACAACCTGTGTTTCAATAAAGCCCCACCAGTGACAAAAGTTTGAAGCCGATCAAAGAAGGCATTCTCCAGTAATGTGATTCCAACGATTCAATTTTTTTTTAACAATTTCAGTAAAATTTCAAACTGACACCAACTGAGACTTTACTTATGGGTTTTCATCTTTATTAAAGAAGACAACGTCAATAAAATCTTGAAGTCACACAAAACATTTCTTAGTTATTGAATAAATTTTTTATATCACTATTTATTCAATATAATTGGCAAATTGTGTCTTACAGACCATCCCTGATTAACTATTACTAAGTGCAGGTCACTGTGTGAGCACCACTAGTGTTACAGGTCACAGTGTGACCACTAGTGTTACAGGTCACTGTGTGAGCACCACTAGTGTTACAGGTCACTGTGTGAGCACCACTAGTGTTACATGTCACAGTGTGGGCACCACTAGTGTTACAGGTCACTGTGTGAGCACCACTAGTGTTACAGGTCACTGTGAGCACCACTAGTGTTACAGGTCACTGTGTGAGCACCACTAGTGTTACAGGTCACTGTGTGAGCACCACCACTAGTGTTACAGGTCACTGTGTGAGCACCACCACTAGCGTTACAGGTCACTGTGTGAGCACCACCACTAGTGTTACAGGTCACTGTGTGAGCACCACCACTAGTGTTACAGGTCACGGTGTGAGCATCACTAGTGTTACAGGTCACTTTGTGAGCACCACTAGTGTTACAGGTCACGGTGTGAGCACAACCACTAGTGTTACAGGTCACTGTGTGAGCACCACTAGTGTTACAGGTCACTTTGTGAGCACCACCACTAGTGTTACAGGTCACGATGTGATCACTAGTGTTACAGGTCACTGTGTGAGCACCACTAGTGTTACAGGTCACTGTATGAGCACCACTAGTGTTACAGGTCACTGTGTGAGCACCACCACTAGCGTTACAGGTCACTGTGTGAGCACCACCACTAGCGTTACAGGTCACTGTGTGAGCACCACCACTAGTGTTACAGGTCACGGTGTGAGCACCACTAGTGTTACAGGTCACAGTGTGAGCACCACTAGTGTTACAGGTCACGGTGTGAGCACATCCACTAGTGTTACAGGTCACTGTGTGAGCACCACTAGTGTTACAGGTCACTGTGTGAGCACCACCACTAGTGTTACAGGTCACTGTGTGAGCACCACCACTTGTGTTACAGGTGACGGTGAAAGCACCACCACTAGTGTTACAGGTCACTGTGTGCGCACCACCACTAGTGTTACAGGTTACAGTGTGAGCACCACTAGTGTTACAGGTCACTGTGTGAGCAGCACCACTAGTGTTTCAGGTCACTGTGTGAGCACCACCACTAGTGTTACAGGTCACAGTGTGAGCACCACCACTAGTGTTACAGGTCACGGTGTGAGCACCACCACTAGTGTTACAGGTCACTGTGTGAGCACCACCACTAGTGTTACAGGTCACTGTGTGAGCACCACCACTTGTGTTACAGGTCACGGTGAAAGCACCACCACTAGTGTTACAGGTCACAGTGTGAGCACCACCACTAGTGTTACAGGTCACAGTGTGAGCTCCTTCCCTCCGGTACTTTTTACTTCCTTGTCTCCTCCACTTCCCAGCTCCTCTCACTCTGCTCTTCTGCTGTCACTGTCTTGCCTGTCCCCAGCTCTCCTTCCTGAGCTCTCCTCAGCTCCCCATCCAGTCTCCTAAGTTCACATCATCACCTCTTCTATTTACCTCATCTTATTCTTCTAGCTTCTCTCTTGCCTTTCATCAGCTCTCTCCCTTCCTCCTTCCCCTCCTCCTTCCCCTCCTCCTTCCCCTCCTCCTTCCCCTCCTCCTTCCCCTCCTCCTTCCCCTCCTCCTTCCCCTCCTCCTTCCCTCCTCCTTCCCCTCCTCCCCCACACACTGCCGTGCGCCTACCTGCATGTGTAGTGCCAGGGTTGTCGCCTTTTTACCTGCAGCAAGTGACCAGCAGTCTTTTCGTCTTCGCCTGTGCTTTTGCTGCAGAGTCTTGATGCTGACACGTGCTTTTGCTGGGTCTTGATGCTGACACTGTGCTTCTTGCTGGGGTCTTGATGCTGACACAGTGCTATTTGCTGGGTCTTGATGCTGACACAGTGCTTCTTTCTGGGTCTTGATGCTGACACAGTGCTATTTGCTGGGTCTTGATGCTGACACAGTGCTTCTTGCTGGGTCTTGATGCTGACACAGTGCTATTTGCTGGGTCTTGATGCTGACACAGTGCTTCTTGTTGGGTCTTGATGCTGACACAGTGCTATTTGCTGGGTCTTGATGCTGACACAGTGCTTCTTGTTGGGTCTTGATGCTGACACAGTGCTTCTTGCTGGGTCTTGATGCTGACACTGTGCTTCTTTCTGGGGGTCTTGATGCTGACACAGTGCTTCTTGCTGGGTCTTGATGCTGACACTGTGCTTCTTGCTGGGGTCTTGATGCTGACACAGTGCTTCTTGCTGGGTCTTGATGCTGACACTGTGCTTCTTGCTGGGTCTTGATGCTGACACTGTGCTTCTTTTGGGTCTTGATGCTGACACAGTGCTTCTTGCTGGGGGTCTTGATGCTGACACAGTGCTTCTTGCTGGGGGTCTTGATGCTGACACTGTGCTTCTTGCTGGGGGTCTTGATGCTGACACAGTGCTTCTTGCTGGGGGTCTTGATGCTCCCTCCTAGTTGTTAGCTGCGCCTTCCTGTGGCACTCTGGGGTAAGGGTGTCGTAATTTATCTGTTCTTGCGGCACTCTGAACCAATGTTGTAGCCATTCTCTTGCTCCTGTGACACCTTTGACCACTCAGGTCTACAGATAGGAGAGGAAAGTTATTGCGACGTTTCGGTCTGTCTTAGACCATTGTCAAGTAACAATTGAGAGGCAGGAGAAGACACACCTCCAAGAGTAGCGGATGTTTGACTGCCCTCTGTGGTGTGTCTTGTAGTGCCGGTTCTTAAGTGTGGTGTGTCTTGTAGTGCCGGTTCTTAAGTATGGTGTGTCTTGTAGTGCCGGTTCTTAAGTGTGGTGTGTCTTGTAGTGCCGGTTCTTAAGTGTGGTGTGTCTTGTAGTGCCGGTTCTTAAGTGTGGTGTGTCTTGTAGTGCCGGTTCTTAAGTGTGGTGTGTCTTGTAGTGCCGGTTCTTAAGTGTGGTGTGTCTTGTAGTGCCGGTTCTTAAGTGTTTTCAATACCCTTGTAAGTTGCTTACTGCGTCCACCCGATCCTTCCCTGCCACCGTACACTGATCCTTACCTGCCACCGTACACTGATCCTTACCTGCCACTGCCTAGGATAACACCTCACACCAAGAATGTGCTGGTCCTCCCATATAACGAGAATTTATCTGTCCTGCCGAATGCTCTTAGAAGATTTAATATACAAGTAGTATTTAAAAATTCACGGACTGTTAGAAGCATCCTGATAAAGAATGCACCCAACAACGTGTTGGTGGTATCTACAGAGTTGGTTGCAATGGTTCCAGTCTATCCTATTTGGGACAATTTCCCAGCACCGTTATTCGATACGTATAGCACAGGAGTCGAACGCGATTTTCAACCATATTAGAGCTTGTAATAACCAGGAAAATTGGTGGGAAGCAAGAGTCATCTTCCGTGTTCCTCTTGGCTTGAAAAGAATATTGTAGAATCGGCAATTATTAAGCATGATAGGCAGTCATTATACAATATCAGTGACGGGTTGTTCAAATTAGATGTGTTTTTAGTAGAGGCAATAATACACAGTCTAAAATTAGGCTCTTATATGAATGCATTAGACTGTCTTAAATGTAGTGCCACACCGAGGAATTAGGGCCTATTTTTCCTGCAGTTTCTGAAGGTTGAACCAGAGTTTGTCTCAGAATTATGTGGGTTGAATAACTGTGGCCGTCTTGTTATTACAGATGCCTCCCTCTTTAAATGAGTTTATTTTAATGAGCCCCATTTCCTTTGCATAGGTTTCTTGTCACTTGAAATGGACATGCTGTCTCGTGGGAGGCTACACTATAATTGCCAGTGACTTCTATATCACTGACAATATATTTATATATGTAAAGTTACTGATATCATAGCGGAATATGACCGAATGTTTTATTATTGCCACGTTAATTTCGTTTAGGCTATTACAATATCAATGCTTGTGGGATTTTTCTAATGCTATAATATTCATCCTTCTGACTGTGGGCACTGTTGTGCCTGGGGGCACTGTTGTGTCTGGGGGCACTTCCTGTTCTCTCCTCTCACTCACTCCAGTGAAGACAGTCCTTTGGGAATGTACTTGCATGGACATCCTCCTCTTTTCTGCAATTTTGCAAGCTCCTGATGATGTTTTGATTGCAACACGAAAGGCCTAGAGCTATTATTCTACTCCCACAATGGTTGTTTTGCATATAAAAGTGAACTCACAATCGAGTTAGGTAAGGTAACATTCGTCAGGACATGTCTCTCCTGACGAGGATCTTAGTCATATGATGACCCACCACTTGATCTTTTGGTCATCTGACCGAGGCCTTCCACTGGCTTACCTGTCCGCCCCTTTAAAACTTAACATTCAACACCTAGGGTCTTATATATACTGAGCGGGGGTAGCAGGTGTAAGGAGACTTGTCCATACCTGACCAGCCGGGCTGTGGTTCGTACGTTGGGTTGCATGTGACCGGCAGTAGCAGCCTGGTTGATCAGGCCCTGATTCACAGCGAGGCCTGGTCACGGACCGGGCCGGGGGTTCGTTGACCCCCGGAACACCCTTCAGGTATACATCTCGACTCGCTTGGAAATCGAACCCTGCTCCCTTCGGTTATGAGCCAAGAGCTCTTTCATTGAGTCGTACAAATTCATTCACCAAAATTTACACACTTGTAAGTGTTTAACAACGTGGAATGAGTTTGCAGTCTGGGTGTGACCTCCGCCTCGTCTGGGTGTGACCTCCGCCTCGTCAAGGTGACACAGCCAAGGATATCTTGTCTACTGGTGACTGGTGGGTCAAGTCTTACAGTCTTGCTCACCAACGGTGACATACTGTGTGTTAGTTGTTAACTGTGTGTTAGTTGTTAACTGTGTGTTAGTTGTTAACTGTGTTAGTTGTTAACTGTGTGTTAGTTGTTAACTGTGTGTTAGTTGTTAACTGTGTGTTAGTTGTTAACTGTGTGTTAGTTGTTAACTGTGTGTTAGTTGTTAACTGTTTTAGTTGTTAACTGTGTGCTAGTTGGTAACTGTGTGCTAGTTGGTAACTGTGTTAGTTGTTAACTGTGTGTTAGTTGTTAACTGTGTTAGTTGTTAACTGTTTTAGTTGTTAACTGTGTGCTAGTTGGTAACTGTGTGCTAGTTGGTAACTGTGTGCTAGTTGGTAACTGTGTGTTAGTTGGTAACTGTGTGCTAGTTGGTAACTGTGTGTTAGTTGGTAACTGTGTGCTAGTTGGTAACTGTGCTAGTTGTTAACTGTGTGTTAGTGATAACTCTGTATTTGTAAACTGAGTTTTGGTTGTTAACTGTGTGCTAGCTGTTAATTCCGCGTTGTTAACTGTGTTAGTTCTTAATTGTGTACTCACCTTTTTGTGGCTGCAGTGGTCGATTCTCAGCTCTTGGCCCCACCTCTAAACTTGCCACTCTCCAGATTAACTCCTTCGTAGCCTCATGAACTCGATCGTACCTGCTCCAGGAGTCTGCCTTCAGCACTTCCCCACCAAGACCATTCCACTTCCCGACCACTCTACGACTGAAGAAATACTTCCTAACATCCCTGTGACTCATCTGTGTCTTTAACTTCAGATGTGTCTCCGAATTCCTGTTTCTCGTCTCTCAAACAGACTACCCCTGTCTACTTATTCAATTCCCCTGAATTTAGATGTCTGTTTTGCTAGAATCCCTGAGAGTTGGTGGGGGGATGGGGGTGTATTACAGGCACTACCTAGCAAAACTCTTATCTAAACTCTTGGGTACAATCACTCAAGCACATCTTAAACACTCTGGTGATTTCAGCCACATCCAAAACATTAACGTCAGGAACAAAAAACTCTCCAGCCTAGACATGACATCACTATTTACCAAGGTACCCACAACACAAGCCACTAATCTCCTGCGCCGGAAAACTGACGACTCCTTCACCTTCGTGTTCCAGTCAGCGATTTTATCGACGTTGTTGAACTGTGTGTTGGTTGCACATGTTTATATTTTCAAAATTATCTTTTTCGACAAATTTTTGTACTACCCGTAGATTCCCCATTTAGTGCCGTACTGGCGAACCTATACATGGCACATTTAGAAGCCAGGAGATTTTCCTCTCTTATTCCCTTTTCAGTTATCTGGCTCCTTTATCCTAACGACGGTCTCATCAAAACCTCCAGACGCTTCAACGTTCCTGTTCTCCAACACAAAAGTCTCGGATATTATCCTTACACCACAAGACTTTGAAAATGCAATAAATGACATGCCCATGCACTCTGCCCCAGGCCCAGACTCATGGAACTCCTGCTCATCAGGAACTGCAATAAGCCCTTATCGCGTGCCTTCAGCATTCTATGGAGAGGGAGCACGGACACAGGGGTCATCACAGTCACTTAAAATAACAGACATAGCCCCACTCCACAAAGGTGGCAGTAAAGCAATTGCAAGGAACTACAGATCGATAGCACTAACATCCCATATCATAAAAATATTTGAAAGAGTTCTAAGAAGGAAGATCGCCAACCACCTAGATACCCATCAGTTACACAACCCAGGGCAACACGGGTTTAGAGCAGGTCGCTCCTGCCTGTCCCAGCTACTGGACCACTATTTCTAGGTCCTGGATATTTTAGAGGATAAACAAAATGCAGATGTAGAATACACAGACTTTGCGAAAGCCTTCGACAGGTGCGACTACAGGAAAAGTTAGTAGATAGATCTATAGCTTCCTAACAAATATAACACAGAGTAAAGTCTGAGGCAGCTACTGGTGAAATGCTTTGTTCCACAAGGCACAATACTTGCTCCCATTCTATTCCTCATCCTCATAACTGACATAGACATTTAAGCCACAACTCCGTGTCTTTATTTGCGGATGACATCCGAATTGCCATGACAGTGACCTCCATCGAAGACACCGCAAGACTCCAAGCAGACACCGCAAGACTCCAAGCGGACATTAACCAAATCTCTAAATGGGCTGCAGAAAACAATATGAAGTTAGTGAAGTGAAACTTCAACTACTCAGATATAAAAAGCTTGAGGAAATTAAAGCTGTATCAGGGTATATAACAAATTCTAACCACACAATAGAGCGAAAAATTAATGTGAAGGACCTGGGAGTGACAATGTCAAGAGGATCTCGCCTTCAAATACCACAACAATGTATCTACCTCATCTGCTAGAAAAATAATAGCATGGATAATGAATCTTCAAAACAACGGACGCCAAGCCCATGATGATTCTCTTCAAATCGCTTGTTCTGACTAGGCTGGAATACTGCTGTGCAGTAACTGCCCCCTTCAAGACTGGCAACACTGCCAACCTGGAGAATGTACAGATAACTTTCACAGCACACATGAGTACGATAAAGCACCTAAATTACTGGAACACAAGCGAGAAAGATTCATGATAATATTCACTTGGAAAATCCTAGAGGGACTAGTACACTTGAACATGAAAATCACTCAATACGAAAGCAAATGACTAGACAGGAGATGCAACATTCCCCCAATAAAAAGCAGAGGGGCCACGAGTACACTAATAAACAGCACAATAAGTGTCAGGGGCGCAAGACTGTTCAACTGGCTCTCGGCATATATAAGAGGGATTACGAATAAACCCCTGGCTGTCTTCAAGAAGGCACTGGACAGGCACCTAAAATCAGTACCTGATCATCCGGGCTGTGATTCTTACGTCGGTGTACGTGAGGCCAACAGTATCAGCCTGGTTTATCAGACCCTGATCCACCACGAGACCTGGTCCCAGACCGAAACCCTCTCCAGGTAAGGTCAACCAGGTCGAGCCCTCAATCCAGTTTACACTAAAAGAAGTCGACGACTCGCTTCCTTTCCTTGATGTTCTTCTGTGGAAAGCTGACCAAGAACTTAATTGTCAAGTCTATTGAATACCGGGCAACCAACACAATCTTCTCTACTTTATCTTTTTCCACGATATCAAAGCTGAAGGTGCCTTAATAATAGGCTTCTTCCAGCTTGCCCTCCGAATCTGTGCATTGAATTATTTAAGAAAGAATTTTTTCCATCGATCAAGTAAGCCTCACTATCCTCATTACTTAATTCGAGATTGTTGACGCCGTGCATTTAACATCTTCAACTCACCCAGACAAGATACCGCCTAGAGGAGATACGTAGTCCTTCCCAACTAACTCTGTTGCTAAACACATCTCCAATATCCTTTTGCAATACCACATTCTAAGTATCTACCTCCACATCCACCACCATCAAAGACTTCATTAGCAAGGGACACAAACAGGTTCAATCCTCTGCAGGGATATACATAATTCCTTGAAACGATTGCAACCAATTAATTATACATGGGCGAGACATCCAGAGACCTCCAAACACGTATTTCAGAACACCAATACTCAGGCTGCTTCTCTGTATGAGTGTTCGTTATTCCATAATCTCTGACTAACTCTTCACATTTCTTCAAACATCTAGAGAACTTTTATGCATGATTGTATATAGTGTAAGTACTTTCAGGTGTTGGGAATATAAGTTAAGCTACAAAGTCACATTGTTCCTACTTTAGCTCCTCATTACTGATTATTATAAGTGGGAGGAACAACAAACACAACTACCCACAGAATCCCCTCAACCCCTACCACCTCCACTCTAACCAAACAAAATAACCAGAAACAAGCCTCACTCCACACCCACAGTCTCCCCCCAACACTAACATCACAGCCACAGCAGCCTCCCAACACTAACATCACAACCACAGCAGCCTCCCCAACACTAACATCAAGCCACAGTTCCCAACACTAACATCCACACACACCCATAATACCAGTCTTCCACACCCACACCCCTCTCACCTCCCAGAATACAGGATTGGAAAGGAAGCTGAAGGCATTCTACATCAACGCAGATGCACTAACAAGTAAGAATGAGGAGTGGCAAGAATGAATCATTGAGGCATCCCCGGACATCATAGCACTCAGAGAGCCAAAGATCACGAGGATAATAACAGACGTGATCGTCCCGACTGGATATCAGATCCTCATGAAACACAAGAACAAAGAAGGAGAAGTTACACAGCTCCTCAAAAACCAGTGGAATTTTGAGGAGCTGTGAGGACTGGGTAGAGGGGAAGCAGATGGCTACATAGTAGGAACATTTCAGACTGGGGTCCAAAAGTGATCATAGCAGTGATGTTCAATCTGCCACTGAACAGCAGGAAACAAAGACAAGAGTATAATGAGAGCAACAAAGCGATGGTGAACACAATGAGGTGACCAGAAGGGAACATATGGGCAGGGAAAACGTACTCATCATGGGGGATTTCAACCACGAGGAGACTGACTGGGAAGACCTGGAGCCACATGGGGGACCAGAGGGCTAGAATGCTGGAGACAGTACTGGAAAACTTCATGCACCAACATGTTAGAGACACAGCCATAAAGAGAGGAGAGAATGAACCAGCAATACTGGCCCTTGTATTTACCTTAAGCAGTTCAAACACAGGGGATATTGCATATGAAAGCGAAGCAGCATTAGAAGCAGGGAGAAACCAAGCTTCAAATAATAATAATATTAATATCGGGAAGATGGAGGGAATATTTTGAGGAATTGTTAAATGTTGATGAAGACAGGGAAGCTGTGATTTCGTGTATAGGGCAAGGAGGAATAACATCTTGTAGGAGTGTGGAAGAGCCAGTTGTGAGTGTGGGGGAAGTTCGTGAGGCAGTGGGTAGAATGAAAGGGGGTAAGGCAGCTGGGATTGATGGGATAAAGATAGAAATGTTAAAAGCAGGTGGGGAAATAGTTTTGGAGTGGTTGGTGCTTTATTTAATAAATGTATGGAAGAGGGTAAGGTACCTAGGGATTGGCAGAGAGCGTCCATAATTACATTGTATAAGCCAAAGAAGACAAAAGAGAGTGAGTGCAAGAATTATAAGGGAATAAGTCTGTTGAGTATACCTGGTAAAGTAGAATTATTATTGAAAGAATTAAGAGTAAGACGGAGAGTAGGACAGCAGATGAACAAGGGGTTTTAGGAAGGTAGGGGGTGTGTAGACCAAGTGTTTACAGTGAAACATATAGGTGAACAGTATTTAGATAAGGGTAAGGTTTTTGGGGCATTTATGGATTTGGAAATGGCGTATGATATATCACCAGAGGGAATGACTAGTGTCAGCTCCACATGAAAACAAGTGAGTGACATGTGAGTGTCACCTAGACGGGATGAGTCTAGCATCCAGAACTTTCACTAAGAAATCATTCTTGATAGTATAGTCGTCGTCCGTCTGCTAGCATCTTAGACAGAACCTTCACCAGCTGCACAGTGTACTGAGGTGAGCAAATAAGCTGGTTGAGGAACTGAGATAGTTCAGCTACAGTGCAGAAGGAAACTCTGCAGTCTAAATCAGACATCTTTTTAAGAGATAAGGGCCAGCTGGGGGATACACAATAACGACCTCTAAGATATCCATATATTTCATTGAACAGGGAGGAACAAACTGTTATATACGCTGTTATATAACAAAAGCTAAGAACACATATATGAAACATAGATGTTAGGAACTACAAGTGTAGGAGAAAGTGGTTCAGTGTGAACGTGCTGTAGCGACCACAATTCAATTACCTTTAGCATTGAATGGATTGTATGATAGTAGGGATAATTCAGTAACAGTCCCAGACTTTCGCTTAGCAGATTACAATGGGCTTAGAGAACACTTATCAACTGTGGACTGGGGTAACGAAGAGAGCTGTCAATATGACAGCTTTCTTAACACTATACAGGCTGCCCAAAGAACATTTATCACGTATAAAGAAATAAGATCACGTAGAAATGACCCAAAATGGATGAATAATAGGCTCAAATATCTTTTAGGGCAGAAGAAAGGAATTTATAGGCGCATAAAAAGAGGTGAGGGTCATCTTATAAATCAGTATACTGACATTAAGACGGACGTTAAAAAGGGGATAAGAAAAGCTAAACGGATCTATGAAATTAAAGTTGCTAGGGATTCAAAGACTAACCCCAAAAGTTTTTCCAGGTTTATAGAACAAAAGTTAGAGATAAGATAGGTCCCCTTAAAAATAACTCTGGGCATCTTACTGACAAGGAGAATGATATGTGCTTATTTTTAATAATTATTTTCTCTCGGTTTTCACACAGGAAGACATAATAATATCCCAGTAATTAATTTTACAGAGGCCCTGAAGAAGATAAATTATGTAATATCACAGTCACTAGCGAAATGGTTATGAAACAACTAGACCGACTAAAACAAAATAAATCGCCGGGTCCTGATGAGCTTTTTGCAAGGGTTCTTAAGGAATGGAAAATGAACTCTGTGAACCATTATCTACATTTTTAATTTATCTCTTCAAACAGGTGTAGTGTCTGATATGTGGAAGTGGCTAATGTAATTCCTATTTTTAAAGCAGGGGACAAGTCACTACCGTCAAATTACCGCCCAATAAGCCTGACCTTAATTGTTGGCAAATTACTAGAGTCAATTATACCTGATATTATTAGAAGCCATCTACATAACCATAATTTGATTAATGATACTCAGCATGGATTCACGAGGGGCCGTTCCTGCCTATCTAATTTATTAACCTTCTTCACTAAAGCTTTTGAGGCTGTTGATCACGATAAAGAATTCGATATTGTTTATTTAGACTTTAGTAAGGCTTTTGATAGAGTACCACCAGAGACTGTTAAAGAAAGTGGCAGCTCATGGCATTGGGGAAAAGTGTTGTCATGGATCGAGTCATGGCTCACCAATAGGAAGCAGAGAGTGTGCATAAATGGGGTTAAATCCGAATGGGGACTTGTAACAAGTGGTGTTCCACGAGGATCAGTCTTAGGCCCGTTGTTATTTATAATATATATCAATGACCTTGATGAAATTACTAGTGATATGAGCAAATTCGCCGACGACACGAAGATAGGAAGGATAATTGATTCAAACATAGATGTCATAGAACTTCAGGAAGATTTAGACAAACTTAATTCGTGGTCAGAAAAGTGGCAGATGCAGTTCAGTGTAGATAAATGCAAGGTACTGAAGCTCGGGAGTGTCCATAACCCAAGCACTTATAAGTTAAATAACGTAGAACTTAGCCATACAGATTGCGAGAAGGACTTGGGGGTTATGGTAAGCAGCAACCTTAAACCAAGACAGCAATGCCTAAGCGTACGTAATAAGGCAAACAGATTACTGGGATTTATATCAAGAAGTGTAAGCAACAGAAGTCCAGAGGTTATATTACAGCTTTATACATCATTAGTAAGGCCTCACCTAGATTACGCAGCTCAGTTCTGGTCTCCAAATTACATTCAGCGTAGAATGACTAAATTAATACATAGCATTAGAAATCTTCCGTATGAAGAAAGATTGAAGACCCTTAAATTACATTCACTTGTAAGACGAAGAATGAGGGGAGACATGATCGAGGTATATAAGTGGAAAATATGTATTAACAAAGGGGATATAAATAAGGTCTTGAGGATATCTCTCCAAGAGAGAACCCGCAATAATGGATTCAAATTAGATAAGTTTAGATTTAGAAAGGATGTAGGAAAGTATTGGTTTGGAAATAGGGTAGTTGACGAGTGGAACAGTCTGCCTAGTAGGGTTATTGAAGCAAGGACCTTGGGTAGTTTCAAATTTAGGTTGGATAAATTCATGAGTGAGAGGGGTTGGATTTGAGTGGGAGTTGCACGTGAGTGGATAGAGTGATCAAAGCTTGTTTCATGGGTAGCATTGAAGATTGGGTTGAACAAATATCTTGTTAGTGGGATGGAATGTGAAGGACGTGCCTAGTATGGGCCAACAGGCCTGCTGCAGTGTTCCTCCTTTCTTATGTTCTTATGTTAAGTGGAAGCAAACTCATAGTACTTTCCAAGAGTACAGCTATGCAAATAATACCAGGAACCAAATATACTACTCGACTGTTGAGCCTCAGAGACTGGGGCAGGAGCTGAGTCTCGACCCCAACAAATACAACCTGGTGAGCACAGACACGGCTGCTGTCTCTTGCCTCTCACACGTGTATCACCTCACACAGTAAACACACTTGTGTATCACGCAAGATACACCCGACTCACACCCGACCCACACCCCGACCAACACCCCGACCCACACCCCGACCCACACCCCCACCCACACCCGACCCACACCCCGACCCACACCCCGACCTTCGTAACTTAACAGTGATGCTCAGGTCGTTACTACCAACATATGATGGTGCTCAGGTCGTTACTACCAACATATGATGGTGCTCAGGTCGTTACTACCAACATATGATGGTGCTCAGGTCGTTACTACCAACATATGATGGTGCTCAGGTCGTTACTACCAACATATGATGGTGCTCAGGTCGTTACTACCAACATATGATGGTGCTCAGGTCGTTACTACCAACCCATGATGGTGCTCAGGTCGTTACTACCAACCCATGATGGTGCTCAGGTTGTTACTACCAACCCATGATGGTGCTCAGGTCGTTACTACCAACCCATGATGGTGCTCAGGTCGTTACTACCAACCCATGGTGGTGCTCAGGTCGTTACTACCAACCCATGGTGGTGCCCACGTCGTTACTACCAACCCATGGTGGTGGTATAATGATGACCAGGTCATTACTAACAACCCGAAGTGGTGTGGGGATGTCTGGGTTGTTGCAACCTGTGGTGGTGTGGTGACGTCTGGGTTGTTGCAACCTGTGGTGGTGTGGTGACGTCAGGGTTGTTACAACCTGTGGTGGTGTGGTGACTCTGGGTTGTTACAACCTGTGGTGGTGTGGTGATGTCTGGGTTGTTACAACCTGTGGTGGTGTGGTGACGTCTGGGTTGTTACAACCTGTGGTGGTGTGGTGATGTCTGGGTTGTTACAACCTGTGGTGGTGTGGTGACGTCAGGGTTGTTACAACCTGTGGTGGTGTGGTGACGTCTGGGTTGTTACAACCTGTGGTGGTGTGGTGACTCTGGGTTGTTACAACCTATGGTGGTGTGGTGATGTCTGGGTTGTTACAACCTGTGGTGGTGTGGTGACGTCTGGGTTGTTACAACCTGTGGTGGTGTGGTGATGTCTGGGTTGTTACAACCTGTGGTGGTGTGGTGACGTCTGGGTTGTTACAACCTGTGGTGGTGTGGTGATGTCTGGGTTGTTACAACCTGTGGTATTGTGGTGATGTCTGGGTTGTTACAACCTGTGGTGGTGTGGTGATGTCTGGGTTGTTGCAACCTGTGGTGGTGTGGTGATGTCTGGGTTGTTACAACCTGTGGTGGTGTGGTGACGTCTGGGTTGTTACAACCTGTGGTGGTGTGGTGACGTCTGGGTTGTTACAACCTGTGGTGGTGTGGTGACGTCTGGGTTGTTACAACCTGTGGTGGTGTGGTGACGTCAGGGTTGTTACAACCTGTGGTGGTGTGGTGACGTCTGGGTTGTTACAACCTGTGGTGGTGTGGTGACGTCTGGGTTGTTACAACCTGTGGTGGTGTGGTGATGTCTGGTGATGGTAGTAGTAGTAGTAGCAGTAACAGTAGTGGTGATGAGTAGTAATACAACTAGTGGTGAGTAGTTACAACTGTGGAGATAGTAGTAGTTGTACAGCCTTGGATGAGTAGCTAGTACAACCTGTGGTGTGTGGTAGTGGGTAGGAAACCTGGAAGATGGTATGGGTTGTACAAACACTGGGTGGTTAGGTGACCTGGGTGTTACAAGTGGTATTGGTAGTTGGGTATGTACAACCGGGTGGTGTGGTACGTCTGAGTTTACAACCGTGAGAGTGTGGTGACTCTGGTGTGCTACAACCCTAGGATGGTGGGTGAGTCTTGTACAACCTGTGGTGGTGGGTGAGTCTGGTGTTACAACCTGTGGTGGTAAGTGGATGTCTGTAAGATGGTAGTAGTGAGACATAACAGTACCTGACGATGATGGTACAGTAGTGAGAATACAATAGTACTGAGATAAGATGGTAGTGGTGATAGTAACCAGCGGTGATTGGTAGTGGTAGGAAATGGAAGAGTAGGTTGTCAAACAAGCACCTGCTAGAGTAGTATTAGTAGTATATAGTAATAGGTACACTAGTAGAATGAATAAGTGGTACAGAGTAGCATGCACACTAAGAAGATGGTAGAGAGTACATACCATTGAATGCAGTGGCTAGCTAGAGTGAGAGTGAAAATCTGCAGAAGTGGTAGAGTGAGACATACAACACACCTGACAGAGATGGTACAGAGTGAGACATACAACACACCTGACAGCAGATGGTACAGAGTGAGACATACAACACACCTGACAGCAGATGGTACAGAGTGAGACATACAACACACCTGACAGCAGATGGTACAGAGTGAGACATACAACACACCTGACAGCAGATGGTACAGAGTGAGACATACAACACACCTGACAGCAGATGGTACAGAGTGAGACATACAACACACCTGACAGAGATGGTACAGAGTGAGACATACAACACACCTGACAGCAGATGGTACAGAGTGAGACATACAACACACCTGACAGAAGATGGTACAGAGTGAGACATACAACACACCTGACAGAAGATGGTACAGAGTGAGACATACAACACACCTGACAGAAGATGGTACAGAGTGAGACATACAACACACCTGACAGCAGATGGTACAGAGTGAGACATACAACACACCTGACAGAAGATGGTACAGAGTGAGACATACAACACACCTGACAGAAGATGGTACAGAGTGAGACATACAACACACCTGACAGAAGATGGTACAGAGTGAGACATACAACACACCTGACGCAGATGGTATAGAGTGAGACATACAACACACCTTACAGAAGATGGTACAGAGTGAGACATACAACACACCTGACAGAAGATGGTACACAGTGAGACATACAACACACCTGACAGAAGATGGTACAGAGTGAGACATACAACACACCTGACAGCAGATGGTATAGAGTGAGACATACAACACACCTGACAGAAGATGGTACAGAGGAGACATACAACACACCTGACAGCAGATGGTACACAGTGAGACATACAACACACCTGACAGCAGATGGTACAGAGGAGACATACAACACACCTGACAGCAGATGGTACAGAGTGAGACATACAACACACCTGACAGAAGATGGTACAGAGTGAGACATACAACACACCTGACAGAAGATGGTACAGAGTGAGACATACAACACACCTGACAGAAGATGGTACAGAGTGAGACATACAACACACCTGACAGAAGATGGTACAGAGTGAGACATACAACACACCTGACAGAAGATGGTACAGAGTGAGACATACAACACACTGACAGAAGATGGTACAGAGTGAGACATACAACACACCTGACAGAAGATGGTACAGAGGAGACATACAACACACCTGACAGAAGATGGTACAGAGTGAGACATACAACACACCTGACAGAAGATGGTACAGAGTGAGACATACAACACACCTGACAGAAGATGGTACAGAGTGAGACATACAACACACCTGACAGAAGATGGTACAGAGTGAGACATACAACACACCTGACAGAAGATGGTACAGAGTGAGACATACAACACACCTGACAGAAGATGGTACAGAGTGAGACATACAACACACCTGACAGAAGATGGTACAGAGTGAGACATACAACACCTGACAGAAGATGGTACAGAGTGAGACATACAACACACCTGACAGCAGATGGTACAGAGTGAGACATACAACACACCTGACAGAAGATGGTACAGAGTGAGACATACAACACACCTGACAGAAGATGGTACAGAGTGAGACATACAACACACCTGACAGAAGATGGTACAGAGGAGACATACAACACACCTGACAGAAGATGGTACAGAGTGAGACATACAACACACCTGACAGCAGATGGTACAGAGTGAGACATACAACACACCTGACAGAGATGGTACAGAGTGAGACATACAACACACCTGACAGCAGATGGTACAGAGTGAGACATACAACACACCTGACAGAAGATGGTACAGAGTGAGACATACAACACACCTGACAGCAGATGGTATAGAGTGAGACATACAACACACCTGACAGCAGATGGTATAGAGTGAGACATACAACACACCTGACAGAAGATGGTACAGAGTGAGACATACAACACACCTGACAGAAGATGGTATAGAGTGAGACATACAACACACCTGACAGAAGATGGTACAGAGTGAGACATACAACACACCTGACAGCAGATGGTACAGAGTGAGACATACAACACACCTGACAGAAGATGGTACAGAGTGAGACATACAACACACCTGACAGCAGATGGTATAGAGGAGACATACAACACACCTGACAGCAGATGGTATAGAGGAGACATACAACACACCTGACAGCAGATGGTATAGAGTGAGACATACAACACACCTGACAGAAGATGGTACAGAGTGAGACATACAACACACCTGACAGCAGATGGTACACAGTGAGACATACAACACACCTGACAGCAGATGGTACAGAGTGAGACATACAACACACCTGACAGCAGATGGTACAGAGTGAGACATACAACACACCTGACAGAAGATGGTACAGAGTGAGACATACAACACACCTGACAGAAGATGGTACAGAGTGAGACATACAACACACCTGACAGAAGATGGTACAGAGTGAGACATACAACACACCTGACAGAAGATGGTACAGAGTGAGACATACAACACACCTGACAGAAGATGGTACAGAGGAGACATACAACACACCTGACAGAAGATGGTACAGAGTGAGACATACAACACACCTGACAGAAGATGGTACAGAGTGAGACATACAACACACCTGACAGAAGATGGTACAGAGTGAGACATACAACACACCTGACAGAAGATGGTACAGAGTGAGACATACAACACACCTGACAGAAGATGGTACAGAGGAGACATACAACACACCTGACAGAAGATGGTACAGAGGAGACATACAACACACCTGACAGAAGATGGTACAGAGGAGACATACAACACACCTGACAGAAGATGGTACAGAGTGAGACATACAACACACCTGACAGAAGATGGTACAGAGGAGACATACAACACACCTGACAGAAGATGGTACAGAGTGAGACATACAACACGCGTGACAGAAGATGGTACAGAGGAGACATACAACACACCTGACAGCAGATGGTACAGAGTGAGACATACAACACACCTGACAGAAGATGGTACAGAGTGAGACATACAACACACCTGACAGAAGATGGTACAGAGTGAGACATACAACACACCTGACAGAAGATGGTACAGAGTGAGACATACAACACACCTGACAGAAGATGGTACAGAGGAGACATACAACACACCTGACAGCAGATGGTACAGAGGAGACATACAACACACCTGACAGCAGATGGTATAGAGGAGACATACAACACACCTGACAGAAGATGGTACAGAGTGAGACATACAACACACCTGACAGAAGATGGTACAGAGTGAGACATACAACACACCTGACAGCAGATGGTACAGAGTGAGACATACAACACACCTGACAGAAGATGGTAAAGAGTGAGACAGAAATCGCAGAGGGAGATGAACGCTGAGGTAGTGTGTCACACCAATGGGTCACATTTCTCAAGTATCGGGTCAAGAAATGTATTTTTGCAGTATTCTTGTATTTATTTTCAGTTCGACAGTGTAATTACCGATGTTAAAAATCACTGTACCAGTGATTAAGATGCTGTTTTCGCTTGTTAGACAGACCATCAATCAAAATTAATCGCTTTCTAATCCCAAGCAAGAAAGCACTCAAGAAGAATACAGAAGGTGGTTCTTCATGCATCAGTACCTGCAGTAGTGAAGGCAGAAGTGAAGCCACTAACTTTATTGATCAGTCAACTGTCTCTGGACCTTCAGATGTGAACCAGTTCCCAGATGATTGACAACGTCAAACAGCTCTAAAAAAAAAAATATCCCTCGCGTGTGTACGATACACAAACCAGATAATTTAATTCCAGCTGATATGAGTCGTTCTCTTTTTGCAGGAATTTTCAGTTGTGTAGGATTCATTATATTTCTTGACCTGTCTCCACTTCAGACAGGAGAACTGGGGTTGTAGTGAGACTGGCTTCACTCATGATGGTTTTACTAACTGGATTAAAGCAAATATATACACGAAACAGCTGTCACGCGCAAGAATGCCATGGAGTTGATAAATTAGGCACATGTGCAGCTCTTGGGCCTGGTGGCTAAAGCTCTCGCTTCACACGGCGAGGGTCTGCGTTTGATTCCCAGCGCGAGTAGAAACATAGGATGTGTTTCTTTACACCGGTTGTCTATGTTCACCCATCAGTAAAATGGGTACCTGGGTGTTAGTCGACTGGTGTGGGTCGCATCCTGGGACAAGGACCTAATTTGCCCGAATTGCTCAGCATAACAAGGGGCTTTCTATATAGTAGTATGTCATTGATGTCAGCTAGACCTGTATACCTTGTACATGTACTTGTAGTAAATAAAGAGGTTATTATTATTTAATGTGCAAGCGTTTCTCCACACAGTGGCTTCATCAGTCCATAAGAGCATAAGAACATAAGAAAGAAGGAACACTGCAGCAGGCCTACAGGCCCATGCGAGGCAAGTCCAAGTCTCCCACCGGCTTAAGCCAATGCCCCGACCCAGCCAGGTCAGGTTACATTCACTTAAGGAAGGAGCACGGCATCTGACCTAGTAGCACAAATTAGTCAGGTCCAACTCACACCCACCCACACCCACTCATATATTTATCCAGCCTATTTTTAAAACTACACAACGTTTTAGCCTCTATAACTGTACTCGGGAGTTTGTTCCACTCATCGACAACTCTATTACCAAACCAATGCTTTCCTATATCCTTCCTGAATCTGAATTTATCCAACTTAAAGCCATTGCTGGGAGTCCTGTCAATACTAGATATTTTAGCACGCTATTTACATCACCTATATTTATTCCTGTTTTCCATTTATACACCTCAATCATATCCCCCTAATTCTACGCCTTTCTAGAGAGTGCAGATTCAGGGCCCTCAGTCTATCCTCATAGGGAAGATTTCTGATACATGGAATCAACTTTAGTCATCCCTCCTTTGTACGTTTTCCAGAGCATTTATATCCATTCTGTAATACGGTGACCAAAACTGTGCAGCATAATCTAGATGAGGCCTAACAAGGATATATAGAGTTGAAGAACAACCTGAGGACTCCAATTATTTATGCTTCTTGATAGAAGCCAAGGATTCTGTTTGCTTTATTGCGAACACTTATGCACTGCTGTCTTGGTTTTAGATTACTAACCAGAACTCCTAAATCCTTTCGCAATCAGTAGTATTAAGATCTACATTATTTAGTTTATATGTGGCATGGTTATTGTCCTGTCCAATATTTAGAACTTTGCATTTATCTATATTAAACTGCATGTGGCCACTTCTCCGACCACTGCATCAGTCTATTCAAATCTTCCTGGAGTGCTCTAATGTCCTCATTTGAATGAATTGGACGGCCTATTTTGGTGTCATCGGCAAACTTGCTTATGTTGCTATTTATTCCCTCCTCTATGTCGTTTATGTAGATTTGAAAACAAGGGGTCCAACACTGACCCCTGTGGAACACCGCTTGTGACACTTCCCCACTCTGATTTCTCCCCATTTATGCAAACTCTGCTGCCTATTTGTCAACCATGCCTCTATCCAGGAAAAAATTTCTCCTATTCCGTGTGCCTTAATTTTCCTCAATAGTCTCTGATGTGGAACTCTATCAAAAGCCTTACTGAAGTCCATATACACAATATCATATTCATTACCATGATCTACCTCCTCAAATACCTTAGTGAAAAGTTATTAAATTTGTAAGGCAGGAACGCCCTTTTGTAAACCGTGCTGAGATTCGTTGATTAATTTATGCTTTTCAAGATGGCTGCGAATTGCCCGGCAATTATTGATTCCATATATTTTCCCACTATGGAGGTTAGGCTTATTGGTCTATAGTTCGAAGCTAAGGACCTGTCTCCTGCTTTGAAAATAGGTATTACATTTGCAATTTTCCACTTATCTGGCACCATGCCAGTTTGCAGTGATATGTTGAAAAGATTAGCCTAGTTTGCTAAGCCCTCCTTTTCATTCCCTTTAGGTCTTGCCCAAGAGTTAGGCAAGTGAAGAATTCCCTGTATTAAGATCCCAAGACTGAGGGACTAATTACCTCATCTTTTGTATATAGTTCTACTGTCTTCAAGTTATGTCCTAGAATCTGTATTGATAAAGCCACTGGAGGGCGAAACGTCTACAATAAAGATACCCAGATGTCGCACATGTGTCTAATTTTTATCTTGTTGGTATTGTAGACCATTGATGAAGAACACAAGAATCACGCAACTGTAACATTCCAGTTACCTGAGCCTCTCATTTGAGAGTAGAATGATTATATTATGTTCTTACTGTATAGCGACCCCTTATGGGTTTAGCGCTTGATTTGATAATAATAACAATAAATTATTATTATCTACCTGTGTATCATAGCATTACTAAGATTGTTATTTTGATGACAAATTATATATTATGTAATTTCACGTAATTATTGTTCTTATTCTTTGATACAGACATTGTTTTCTCACTCTTATAAAGTGTGATTAAAAACATCTTTAGAAAACACTAATATTTTAATTGATCTGTAATATACAGTCTAAGTAAAAACAGTTTGATTGCTCTACAAACACACGAGACCTAGGGCCCCATCCAACAAGACAGCCACCCCCATAAGCGCCCTAATAAAGAACAAAATATGCTGGCGCCTCCCTTAGCAGGATATTTACACGAGAGAGATGTATTTCATTCAGTATGTATATGTACTATCGACATCCACAATCACAACAACGTACATCCATATTTCTACATCTACATGTCTACAACCTGAGAAAATATTTCTACCCTCATGTAGAGGAATATACCTACCTACCTGACTGACTCTTATTACTCAAACTGATATCAGTCTTCAACCCAGACTCTAGTATCTCCAAGATGAATATTCTCCTACACGCACTTACTAGTAGTTGGGCCTTTTACGGAGGTTGATATAGCACTTGACTTGCTCGTAAGAAACTACACTTAATCTCTTATTCTAACTCCGTTATACTTTAGTGTCCCTGCCTGACCTTGTACCAATATGGAATGCAGTCTGCTTAATGAACAAAGAAAGGACCTGAATCCTCTGAACAGGACGTCAGTTAACACTTATGTCCTGCCATCTGTACTAACAAGCTGTCTCAGTATCTCGGTGTCGCTGACTCCTTACGCCAACACTAACTCTTAGTTCACCTGCCGGTAATATCTGACGAAAGAGCCCAGCCTCAAGGTTGGCCTCCTGGCTCTGATCCAAGATTCTGGGCATCTTGAAGGTGCTGATCTCCAGCCCTAAATCCCCTGAGGTGTTGTATTTTGACCCTGTGTCTCTTGAGGAAGCTGATCTGCAGGACTAGTTTCTGAAGGTGTTGAGGACAGTGGCCAATCAGAGCCCTTCCCTACATCTCTGGTCTCTTAATCTCAACAACTCTCTCCGTTCCTTAGATATCAAACTTACCTTTCGCCAGACTAAAACTCTTCGCACTAATCTAGTTCATACCTCCCCTCCTCTATAGATTCTCCTGGTGTCACTCTATTTCTTGCTCCTCCTGTCCTCTTCAGTACTTTGGAGAAACTGGCCGATCTCTTTCTGACAGACTCAGGGAGTACAAAAATAGTGTTAGGCCGACACTAATAATGCTCTTTTCTGTCATGTCAGAGATCACAGTCATCCTATTGATTGGTCTTCTGCTAAAACTGTCTACCCTACGTCCAACTTCCACAGTCGCTGTCTGGTTGAATCCTCCCTTATACACAACTTTCCTGTATGAATCTTAGCCCTGGCTTTGTCTCTGTAGATGCTTTTCTCCCATTACATTGTTAAATGCTTCAAACTTCAGAACACCGTGACTTAACCTGATTCCTTCCTTCTATCTCTTCCCCCTTCTCCTCTTTCTTCTTTCTCCTCTGTATTTCTCCTTGTATTTGTCCTTCTTTATTTTATTTTCATCATTTTTTCCCCTCTGCTTCTCTTTCCTAGAATTGACTGACTCCACTACTACTACTTCCACTACCACTACTACTTCTACTATTACTCCTCCACCACTTTCTTGTGCCCTCTCCTGTCTGCTGGCCTATAAATACCCCTTCTACCTTTTCTTTGTGTTAATGTGACTTTGTAAATGGTCCAAGTCGGACCGAAACGGCGTCGTAAGCTCCTCTCTTCTATGTGCGGGTTGTGTGTGTATGTTAGGTTAGGTTATGTTAGGTTAGGTTATGTTAGGTTAGGTTAGGATAGGTTATGTTAGGTTAAGTTAGGTTAAGTTAGGCTATGTAAGGATAGGTTATGTTTACCTGGAGTTTACCTGGAGAGGGTTTCATTGTGTTCTATTATGCTGTCTCTCAGTGTACTCGTGGCGCCCTGCTTTTCATCGGGGAATGTTGCATCTCCTGCCGAGTCTTTTGCTTTCATAGGAGTGATTGTGTGCAAGTGCAGGATTTTCCAAGTGTATATTATCATGTATCTCTCTGCCTGCGCTCCAGGTAATACAGATCAAGGGCCTTCAACTGTTTCCAGTAATTTAGGTGCCTTTTCGTGCTTATGTGATAAGATAAGATAAGATTTGTTTTCGGATTTTTAACCCCGGAGGGTTACCACCCAGGATAACCCAAGAAAGACAGTGCGTCATCGAGGACTGTCTGTCTTATTTCCATTGGGGTCCTCAATCTTGTCCCCCAGGATGTGACCCACACCAGTCGACTAACACCCAGGTACCTATTTGCTGCTTGGTGAACATGACAACAGATGTAAGGAAACACGTCGAAATGTTTCCACCCGCCGAATCGAACCCGGGCCCTCCGTGTGTGAAGCGAGAGCTTTAGCCACCAGGCCACCATGAAAGTTTTTGTACACTCTCCATGTCAGCAATTTCCCAGCCTTGAAGGAGGGATTTAGTGTACAGCCATATTACAGCCTTGAAAGAAGCGATTTGAAGATAATCATCATGGGTTTGGCGCCCTAGTTTTGAAGGTTCTCATTATCCATCGTATCATTTTCCTAGCAGATGAAGTAGATACATTGTTGTGGTCTTTGAAGGCGATATCCTCTGACATTATCACTCCCAGGTCCTTCACATTATTTTTCGCTCTATTGTATGGTTAGAATTTTTCGTATACCTTGATTCAATTTTAATTTCCTCATGTTTTCCATATCTGAGTAGTTGAAATTTCTCTTCAATGAACTTCATATTGTTTTGAGGGACATTTGAAGATTTGGTTGATGTCCGCTTGGAGTCTTGTGGTGTCTTCGATGGAGGTCACTGTCATGGCAATCCGGGTGTCATCAGCAAAGGAAGACACGGAGCTATGGCTTACATCTCTGTCTTTGTCAGATATGAGGATGAGGAATAGAATGGGAGCGAGAACTGTGCCTTGTGGAACAGAGTTTTTCACCGTAGCTGCCTCAGGCTTTACTCTGTTTACTATTACTCTTTGTGTTCTATTTGCCAAGAAGTTATAGATCCATCTACCAACTTTTCCTGTTATTCCTTTATCACCTATTTTGTGCGCTATTATACCATGGTCTCACTTGTCGAAGGCTTTTGCAAAGTCTGTGATACTACATCTGTATTTTGTTTATCCTCAACAGCATCCAGGACCTTGTCATAGTGATCCAGTAGCTGAGATAGGCACGAAAGACATGCTCTAAACCCGTGTTGCCCTGGGTTGTGTAACTGATGGGTATCTAGGTGGTTGGCGATCTTGCTTCTTAGAACCCTCTCAAAGATTTTTATGATATGGGATGTTAGTGCTATCGATCTGTAGTTCTTTGCAATTGCTTTACTGCCACCTTTGTGGAGTGGGGCTATGTCTGTTGTTTTTAGTGTGTGTGTGGGATGACCCTGTGTCCATGCTCCCTCTCCATAGAATGCTGAAGGCACACGATAGGGGCTTTTGCAATTCTTGATGAACACGGAGTTCCATAAGTCTGGGCCTGGGGCAAAGTGCATAGGCATGTCATTTATTGCCTTTTCAAAGTCGTGTGGAGTTAGAATAATATCCGAGATTTTTGAGATGACCAAATTTTGCGTCGTTCATAAAGAATTAATTTGGATTATCGACCCTTAGTCTGGGCAGCGGCTCACTGAACACTGAGTCGTATTGACTTTAATATCTCACTAATTTGGCTGTCATCTGTGTATGGCCCATCCCGCCTAAGCAGAGGCCCAATACTGATGTTGGTTTTCTTTTAGATTTGCATAAGAGAAGAAGTATTTTGTTTTTTCAATTTCCTTATGGCGTTTGGTTCTTCCTGTGATTCTTGTCTCCTGTAAGATTCCTTCGCCCAGTTCGATATTTGCAACAATGACCAGTGCCTTCATTTATTTCAGATTATATTAGTCTTCTCAGCAGCTCTGTGACTCTTCACCTTCGTCTGTATAGGGAGCGTCTCTCTTTCTAGTTTACATCTTCTTTTCTTTATCTTAATGGAATGTCTTGAGCAGATCTCAAGAACCACAGAGTTCACTTTTCTAGGGAACTGTTCGGATCCTTGCTGTGTTGTTTAGGATATTTTCCCAGCATGTTTCATTTAGGACATGGTTGTGTATTTCCTTGTTATTAAATTGGAATTTCTAGAAGAGACCTTCCTGATTGATCACATTTGCTGGTCAGAGTCCCAGCATACATGTCTGTACTCTATTGTTGTGATCTGAGGTATTGTCTTGATTCGGTTATATTCCGTATCAGACTGTCGTTGTTAGTGAAGATAAGGGGCCAGCATATTTTCTAGTCTTGTAGGTTCTATTATTTGCTGGGTTAAGGTGAATTTGGTGCAGAGATTTAATAGTTCATGTGTGTGTGAATTTTTATCTGTGCTGCCTCCCAATGATTCTGCTAAAACATTATTTGCTATGCTCCTCCATTTTAGGTGTCTCAAGTTGAAATTTCCTAGTAGTAAGATGTTTGGGGCAGGAGTTGAAGAGATTTTCAGACAGTGGTCAGTTTTCAAAAAGCTACTCCCGGAAATGCTGGGAAGTTGCGTTCGAGGCTTGTATACCACCACACACTGACAAGGTTTTGGTTTTCAATCTTACCTCCAAAACTTCAACTAGGTCATTTGAGGTGTTTAGTAGTTCTGAGCAAATGAGTGACTGACATACTAGGCCAACCCTCCCTTGTTGCTTGTTCAGTCTGTCGCATCTGAATAGGTTATAACCTGGGATCATATTTCTGTCATAATGATCCTTTATATGGGTCTCTGTAATGCTGCATAATTGCATTTGTCTCCACTAGTCCCTGATGTAAGGAATTTGTTTTTTTGACAGTCAGACCCCATGTTTGCAAAGACAAATGTCATTATAATGGTGGAATTTGAAGCCTTTTTTATTTGCTGGATCTAATATCTGTTCTGGGAGGAAGGCCATGTCCGTGACTCTGCTCAAGAAGTGTTTTCATTTTGTGTAGGGATTGTCATTTCTGCCAGTCTGTTTTCCCTCCTGACCCTAAAAACTCCGTCCCTGGAGGGGTTGCGACTTCTTGTTTCCCATAACCTGGCTGGTCTGTGTCTTCTTGTCCCTTTAGATGATGTGCCTGGCAGTATACTTTCAGTATTTTCTTTCATGGATTGATGAATGGCACATTTCTGGGTGAAATAAGGTTACAGGAGGATGTTGAACTCTCTGTTGGCATGTGGGTGCGGCATTTTTGGGTTGTCAGCCAGATGTCCAATTGCTTTACCAGACATACAGTGCCTGCAGATACCCAAGGCATAGTATTTGCATAGATTGATTTGTTTGCTAGATTCATTGTAGCTGTGTTCACTGCTTGTGCATTGTTTTCTGTTTCCTCCCTATCTATCCTCTTGCTGGACATCAGTGCTTCCACAAGGTTTACGGTAATGTGTCGACACTGTTCCCTGAGGCATCATCACCTTTTGTTCCATCTCTAGCAGTATTCACTACCACTTCTGTGTAATATAGTGTAACATTGTTCACTACCACTTTGTGTAATATACAGTGTAACATTGTTCACTACCTCAGTGTAACATACAGTGTAACATTGTTCACTACCTCTTGGTGTGGTAATTTACATTGGTATTACAAAAAAAATAACCATTTGTAATTAACGACTGTTTGGGATACGAGTAAACTATCATATTTTCTTTTATTAAATTTTAAATAAAAACAATATCTGAATAAAAAATTTTTAATTTGTGTAAAACATTTTTTAACAAAATAAAGTAAAAGAAAAAAGTCACAAAAAATCATTTTTAAGCAATGTAAAATGTCCCGCACAAGTGTCACACAGACACTCCAACCTTGTCATGATATCCTTTCCCCCTTTTCCCCTAGACCCCCTGTTCGTTTTTGGCACGCCTACGGGGTTCCACGACCCCCGCCCCCCTTTCCCAAAGCCCCCGTTTGGTCCCCGACACCTCCCCCCCAATGGCACGCCCCCGTATCATGAACACTTTCTCGTAAAACCTTGCACCCGTTATGACACCCCTACACTCAACCACGGGCCCCCGTCACAAACTCCGACACACCACAAAAACCTTGACACTTCGGGAAATTTCCAGTGTCACAAGACAACCAGTGTCACAAGACACTTCAGGTACAAATTTCAGGAATAGTTTCAGGAAGATGAGCCCTGGTTTCCCGACAAATTGGTTCTCTCTAACAGTGTCCTCATAACAAAAAAAAACACCAACACTGTACGGCCTTGCACACAAGTACAAAGATGTTTGAGTAACACGGTCAGAGAGGAAGAGCTTTCCCGTTCTCCTGGCACAGATGTAGACCGTCACCAGCACCATGGAAAAACCCAACCCCGCACGCCTGGGAACCGAGGGATCAGGAGCGAACCCAGTGTGGTATAGGGGAGAGTCTCGATGACACTGTGGTCTAGTTTAGTCAGCAAACACCGTTTGATTACCAAGGGGAGGATACTACCTAACAAAAATTCCAAAAGGGATAACAATTGAAACATCAACTGAAGAACAAGGTAACACTGTACTTAGTTCCGCAACTTCCCGGCCCCAGGTCAGGAAGTTTTTCAGATGCAATAGGTTACCACCAGGGGTGTCAAATTTTGTGGATTAGTTAAAATTAAAATGCCCCAGAGGAGGACCCATATGTCAGCGTTTGGGCTGAACATACCCACTGGGTTTGGGCAAAAACCCCATATTTCTGCCGCTAGATAAATTTTTATGTCCCGCCAAACAAGAACTGCAATTTGGGTAAGAACATCAAAACCCATCTTGCCATTGTAATGTGGTGTTTCCCCCTACCAAGGGAAAAGTGTCTTGATTGTAGAACGTCGCGATGAGTCACCGCTTGTTTGATGAAGCACCGCATTGTCTCCTTTGCTTTTTAAATATTGAGTTGCCACACTTCTCTGTAATGTACTGTATTTTATGATTATCATAAAAAACCAACAGAGTTCTTTTCCGATTTCCCGGTTTGGGAGATTGATAAGAGTTTAAGACAAAAAATGCCTTTTGATCAATCCCCGGTTTAAAAAT